>VZRE01009374.1:0-52852 GCA_013396775.1 Cephalopterus ornatus
CGTTCGCGAAGCCTAGCCATGATGATGTTCTGGGAATGGACGGTTGCATTTTCAAGGTCTATATTAATTTTTTTATTTTTCTGATATTTGCTACAAATTTACTTTGTTTCCATTAAACTACTTGAATCTGCTAGTGAGAATTTTCATGGAAAGCAAAAGAGAAAGTATGCAAGCCCAGAAGAAAGAATGAAAGATAATATCACAGAGATGCAATTAAAACAGGTTGAGAAAAAGCAAGGGAAGGAAAAAAAATTAATCCTTTGGGTCATCTAGTTTATTTAATTCAGCTAATTAGTTTACAACTATTAGGTATGTCTCCATTAGGAAGATTGTCAGTATAGCTATCCTGGTCTAATTATATTCATGGATAAAATCAATTTAGATTTTGAAATGAAAAGCTAAAGCATATTTTTCCTCTATGACTCCAGGTCTCCTTTTGCATTATAAGAGCATACACAGCCAAAGTAACCTAACTTAGTTCAATTTACATCATGTGCTAGAAAACTGTTACTGTCACCTTTTAAATCACAGTAGTTGTTTAACAGCCTTAGAACTTGCCTTAGGTAAAAATACATAAAAGACTTTCCTTATATTAGCCCTAGAAGACAGCATAGTAATATTATATGGCTACAGAGAGAAGAAAGCAGTTTTTCTGAGAGGAAGGAAAGTGTGAAAATTTGAGAACAGATGAATATGGCAGATACTTTGGGAGGAGATGGGAGATGGGCATTTTCCCCACCTCTTCTCTTTGACACACATCTTAACCACGCATCTTAACTTTTGTAAGTTAAAGCTTACAAAACAGACTCTGATTATCTTTCCCTTGCTATCTGGAGTGTTAGGAGTTAAGTTATTGATGTTTGTATAGTACCTTTTCTTCTGGAGACACAGGCCTCATAGAAGTATTAACACTTCAAAGAGGTCAGCAGTTCAAAAAAAGGATGAGATGAAATGACATGAGGCTGTGGAGTGAATCTGCACTCATTTGAGTGAGCAAAGGCAGATGTTATTCAGACTCACTTCAGACTATTACATTTATATGGCACAAAGCCCTGATAGCTAGACTCTTCATTTCAGTTCAGTGTTTGTTTCCAGTGGCTGCTTCCGTAAATTTGCAATTTACAGAAGGTAAAGCAGAAATTCAACCCATTGCGTAGTTTGAGGTTTAACTCAATCCAACAGCTCAGTCTCCTAAGGGCTTTATTCCGCAAATGTCACTATGTTCTTAATGTTACTACATCCTTAAGGCAATTTACACATTGTCATTACAGAGGCACTGCACCAGGTGTAAAGAGGGAGCTACACCGGTGACAGTTCACAATTTTCTAGATTCAAATTTAGAAATTTTGGCTTTCCCTAGGAAGGTTGCGAATGTGTTGATCAGGTGTGCAATAAATTGTTTTTTACCAGACAAATGCTTATGCCATTAGAAGCCCTAGATAAAGTTGCCTACCACTAATACAAACTTTATTGCTTCTTAAGCCAAAATTAACTGTGCAGCACTTTCAGTTGATATCTTTATATTTGTCATAAAGTGTGGGGAAAGGTTGCTTGCTTGGACTACACAAATACATTAAAGGCTGCAAAACTGCCTATAACTAAGAAGCCCTTGCTCATTGAACTCCCTTTTCCTCAATGCAATGCTTGTTATCCTGCTGAGATTTTTTTGCTTCAGTGTAGATACGGTTTTATCATCCTTCTCTTGAGTGCCAAATGTTGGGGCAATTGCAATTAACTCTTTATTGGCTGAAGACAGCTGCAGGGTGTGTCCCTATAATTTCCAATTTTTCATAAGCATCAAAGCTGGAAAAGGAAATGGGACTCTTTGCCTGGTCTGTAAGCAATAACAAACATGGAAGAGGAATGCTGTTTATTTGGTGCAGCTGGAAAGAATGAAGATGATCATCTTCCTTTATCCGTTTCAGGAATTCAAACTGCTGTTAGGTAACAAGAAAACTATGCTAATAATTTTCCACCTAAGTAAGCAAGAATTTCACCACTGATGCTGCAATAGGCTTCTCTACTGCTGCCAAGTTGCACAGGTAATTGATAAAACTCATATAGTGATCCCAGATCCACAGAGAAACCTTCTGCCTCACTGCACTATAGAGATTACACAATTTGAAAATGCTTAGCAGAGGACTTTTCAATTATGGTGACTTTGGTTTTGGTTTACATTTTGGTTTTTGGGGGTGGGGGTTGTTTGTTAATTTTTTGTTGTTTGGTTGGTTGGTTGGTTTTTGGTTTTTTTTAAGCAGGACTAACCTAATTTAAATGTTTAGCTTTAAGACAAGATCCATTGCTAGACTATCTTCCTTCTCTTGTTTAGACTACATTCCTTTTTACACCACTAGATGTAAAACTTCAGTTCCTCCTCTTCAGAAGTAATGTTCTTACTCAACTCTCTAGTTGCATTGGACTTGGGGACCTGGGGCTGGGAGTTTCTCTTAGTGTCAGGGCAGCTGGACATTACAAATAGCATTGTGCTTTGAGGATTTAGCCCTTGCCCACCAGCATTGATGAAGGTGCCTCTAGGCAGACAGGTGCAGGTGGTCCCAGGGATGGTCTGTTTTGCTTCCCAAGCTGGATATGAGCCAGTTCTGACACAGAGGTGATGACCTGAGTGTGGTACTTATATTTGAGCTCAGATCCTCTGCCTCTCAGCAAGGCTTTTGTGCTCTGGACCAGGATTGTGCTAACATGACTACACTAACATGACTGCATGGTTTCTGTTTTGGATCTGGCAGCCAGAAAAGACCATGGGGATAGCAGATGTGTGGATGTTTGCACTGGAATGAAGCTGTGCTTCAGTTTCATCACTAATACTAAAGGATTACATTTCAGAGACCTGGGAAGACTGACAGAGATATTTTGGTTTGGGGCAGATAGGCACTGATAGTGCTTTACTCTTAACCACAATATGAAGATAACCACAATGACAATGGAAAAGAAGTGGTGTGGGGCAGTGTAGTCAGTACACCAATCCATGAGTTAGTCATATGGGCACCACTGTCAAAAGACTGAGGCGTGGAAGGGAGAGTCTAACAGTGAGTTATGTGAGCACCAGTGGAATTTCCAAAGGGATTTTAATGGAGGTCCTGAAGAAAAGGATCATTGTAGGCAGTAAAAAGTCCTAATCATGATAGGTCCTTTGTCACTCCAGAAGATAAAACTGCAATAAAGTTTCAGGAACCCAAGATATCCCTTATAGCTATGTTGTGAAGGCTAAGGATGTAAAACTGCAAGGCAAAATGTTGATGAACTCTATTATTCCATTTAATATGAAAAAAGGCCTAATTTGTGGATAACAACCTTGGTTCAGTACTTCTTTAGTTGCAAGCAATGGTGCTCCAAAGAACTCCACATGCCATCTGCTCCATGCCCTACCACAGACCTGAGATATTTCTACCATGCTCTACAACAAACTTCTGTAGGGAAGGCTGCAACGTAAACTGTGCCATAGGAAGATAGCAGAGTATGCAAGGGTGTTACTACTACCCTGCATTACTGCCCTATAAAGGATATAGTAGGTAAATATTATACAGAAGATTTAGGAGTGTGGCCTTACATTACAGGACAAGAGATAGATAGATAGATAGATAGATAGATAGATAGATAGATAGATAGATAGATAGATAGATAGATAGATAGATAGATAGATAGATAGATAGATAGATAGATAATTCTTGGCAGGTTGAACCAAGGGAAAGTTCCTTCCAGACCCCATGTTCGGTAGGTAGTTAATAGGTCTTAGTCAGATGCTGGGGGCAATTTTGGCTTTATTACTGGGAGTAAAGGGCATGCCAGTGGCCATCTGGCCAAACGGGGTGCCAGTAAATGCAGAGACCTCCCACAGCCAAGTGACAGAAATGGGGAAAATTCTGAAATGGGAAAACAGAGCTATTATATACCTCTCTGTCTGATGGGGAGAACTAAGGACAAAAGCAATATTTTCCATCATCTCCTACAGACTTTTGAAACAGGATCTACCTTAATCTCTGCTATGGCGGTTTGGCAAAACAGGATACTGTTGCTATTGTTGATATTGTTACTGTAACACTACTCTGTATCATGGTACAGCCCTTAAGACAAGGCATGTTTTTCCCTTAGGACCTTTACCTGATAGACAGTCTCAGTATCCCAGCAATAGCCCACATCTTTCCCTTATCTCTCCTGAGTCAGCATGGCCAGCCAGTAATTCAGCACTGACTCGTCAGACCTCACCTTCAGCTGGGAATGGGTGTTGTTTCACTGGCACCAACTGCTCAGGCTGCACTGCCATGATATGGGGACTTCAGCAGTGAACTCATCTGGGAAGCTCATGCCCCGATCCCTTCCATCTCTAAATGCTTGTTCATACCAGCCTCTCCACAACCATTCATGAGGTTGTGCTGGGAACCACAGCACTGAAGTGAACCTCAGTAAAAATAGCTCTTTTGGGGAAGGGAGAGATGCACCTAATTGCAGCTTATCTCCACTCAGTGGTGTAGTTCCTGGCATGGCCCCACAACTAGTTGTGTCAGCATGAGTGTGGGACCAGTCTGAGAAGATGTGGACATGTTGATCCATAAAGCATGACAGGGCAGGGCCATTTTTACCTGGTACTTCCAAAAACAAGAAGAAGAGGAGGAATGAAATTGTTAATGATCACTTTGTCAGCATGTGCAAATTTGTAAGAAAGAGGCAAAGACTTACCAAGAAACTCTAATGACTGCTAATTACTTATTTCTGACCGACTAAAAATAAATAGCCTAAACTCCCATTACTAAATTGAGAATAATCTTGCATTTTGTTACAAGGGGAATGACTTTGCTCATAGTTTTATGTGGAAAGTTTCATTAAGTATGGGCTGAAGTAGAACGCAATAAAAATTACTTAGTCATATCTGGGTGTGAGAGTGGGAAGGAAATAGCAAGCTCTAAACAGGAAGGTGTATCAGTTTGACAAATAGTGCGATGCTGCACAGACTTAGTTAACTTAGTTAACAATTCTGCATAAGGACATTCTGACATTGGCTTATGTCTTGTTTTTACTGAATGTATACCACAGGAGACAGATATAAACTAAAATTACATGTGCCAGTACTGGAGATATTAGAATGATATAAGACATAATATCATCATAACTTCAGTTTAAAAACAGCAAAACCTTTGAAAGATACATGCTTTAATTCTCACATATATCATGAAACTGTATCTTCTTGTGGGATCCGATTAGTTCTTGGTATGGTTAAGACATAGCTTGATCTTTCATGAAATACTTTTATGTAGTACATTTTAACCAGCTATCGTAGTACAGCTATTATATAATCTACAACTATAGAATAACTTAAAATAAAAAAAGTTCTGCAATCTGATTTGTGCTATCACCATGTTTGGTGCAGTGTGTGTGAACTGAATTGCATGTCTGTCAGCTGAAAAATGCCAAAAAACAGACCTAGAGTATGGTAGATTTATCGGTCTGCAATTCACAGGGAGAATGTGCAAAGCAAAGAAAAAGTCACAGCATGCTATTCAGTGGTCAATTAACATGCAAAATTGTTTTGCTTGGGTGATGGCTGCTGACAACTGTGTGGTCCCAATAGCTGGGTGGTCATTTTCCAGCTTATATAAATAAACACTGCAAAATTCTGATATGGCTGGACTAGGGTGTCTGTGAGTATAAATGCCATCCTCACGAGAGAAAATACAGGATGCTTGCTTTGCTGGCAGATGTTTCTCAGGCTGGACTTCCCTGATATGTTAATTCCACTTTTAGAGCAAATAATCATGGATTAAAACCATTGTCATCTCAGAAAGCAAGGCACTGAACTAATCTTACTCTCTTTGCAGGCTCAAGGTTGTTCAAAAGGTTTTGAAGGAGTAACTTAGCAGGTAAGAGCTGCTCTCCTGCACCTAATCTGCCCGAAATAACATCATGAACTCATGACTTATCCATATCAAATGTGAACTGCCACATGATCTTGCAGTGCACAGAAACTGGTATTGATGGACAGGGAACTGCAGCTTCCTCATTCCAGCTCAACTAGAAGATGATACACTGCATTTCCCCTCCTTTTAGCCCAGACTTCATTTGAATTAATGAAGGAGCGTTTTGCTGAGTGGAGTGGGAGCTGGATAAGCAAACTCAAAGGTGAAATGTTGCTCAGAGGCTAAGAAAAGCTTGCTCAGAGGAAGACAAAAAGAAGTCAAGGCAGACTTGAAGGTTGTCTCTAGTAGGTAAGGATGAGCATAGACCCCTATCTTAAACACTCTATAATTTCTGAAAATAAAAATACAAACAAACTTGAGATGAGGACTGACGGTACTGGTAGGTGAAGTTAGGATTCAGATTCCTGTTTGTTGGCTGATCAGATTTACAATGTAATTTTACTCTTAGGAGTGTAGTTCTGCTATTTTGGCAGACTCTTGGCACAAGTATGAAAGCTATTTCCTGAATATGAAGACAGCAAGAGGGAAAATGACTGAGATGGTGAAAGTTTGGCTTCACTGCTTGTTTTTGGGGGTAACATTAAGCACTTCACTCTCTGGGGTCCCTCTATAATCAATGAAGGGAGATAAGGACTCCTGCTCTCCATCACTCTGAAAGAGCTTTTATCTCCCTAGTGACCACAGAGAAAGCCCAAGAAGATGAGCTGAGATAGGCTGTAGTTTACATTACAAAGTTTCACAGCTATTCTGGTTTAAAGTATCATGTCCTTCCTCTCCTTACAGACTCCTCCCCAGAGATGCCTCCTCTCATTTACACTCTGTCCAGTGGCACACTATCCCTCAGTAGTGCAGCTGTGCTGTAAACAGCTTTGCGCAACCACTTCAGTCAGAAAATAACAAAAAGGAAATTATTTTTCAGATATTGTCTCCCAATTTGGTTCACACAGTGACCACACAAGCAGCTCTATCAGCACAACTGGTGCACTCTTGTCTGGGGCAATAATAATAAAAAATAAATAATAAAGGGGCTGAGGGAAGAAGGAACGGCACTGGCTTAGCATTAACATAATGTCCCACAGTGCCTTAATTTGCCTCTGTGCTTCTGGAAAACGCATTCTTATTCCTGGGGCTGGTACATGTCCCAGTTAGGTCCAAAGCCTAACTCTTTTAACAGAGTAAAGCTTGGGCATGCACCAGGCTCTCTTCTCTGTCCTTCTCTTCCTGTTGTCCCTGTGTTCATGTGAAAGAAACCTAGAAGCACGGGTGAGACCAGAGCTGGGGGTGTGCTCCTGTGCAGTGGTGTGGGAGCAAGATTCTCTGGTGTCTGTTGTTGAATCTACAGGTGTCTACTGTGAGCCAAGTCCCTAAAAATGTACTTCAGCAATTTCAGCACTTGCACTGATGTGACACCCTGGGTAGGCATTTACTTGAGAAACTCGTTTTCCCATATCAAATTGGAACAATAACTATTTTCCAACTTTTCAACTCATAGCAAGGCTGCTATGAGGTCACAGGCCAGCAGATCAGTGAGGTTCAGGCAAACTCAGAAAATTTAGAAGAAATTGTAATTCCTTTGATTCAATGTTAATGTGAGCCAAGTTCCACTGGCTGCCTATTAAAGGCAGTCTCATGACAGATTTCTTGTGATGTGGCTCTACTCTGTAACTGCTGATTGTCAGCCTTTATTGTCACATCATCTGCAATAAAGCATCCGTTCCTTGGGGGCAAAAGAAAATGGATGTTTCATACCAGTAATGAAAGTGCCATTGATTTTGTTGAGAATTGTTACTACAAGTATAAAAAGATCCCTTCAGGCTTGCACACTGACACATGAGGCAGTGACAACCAAAATCACACTCTTAAATGCAAACAAGCAGTGTGCTGGTAAGTGGAGCAGAGTAGTGGGAGTCAACTAAAACAATTATATAGTCATATTCTGAGATATTGACAGAAAAAAAGTTTGCAGGGGCTTTCAGAAAAAGAAGGGGAGTGACAGCCAGTGTTTGATGGTGGGCCCAAAATGTATCAGAATGAAAGCACCAAATTATACCAGAATTTTAACTCTCTCAGTGGAAAGAAGCACCAACAGTATTCAGAGACAAAGTTGTAAACAACAAAACCAAAGTCCCTTGCCTTCTAATCAGCCTGCAATTCAACAGCCAGCAGATATGAGTCCTAAGATAGGGAGGAAAACTGGCAACAGATCTTCAGGTAGGATGGGATAAGCACTTTCTGTGCTGCTTAAAACAGTCACAGAATATGCAGGTATGTAGCAGGTACCAGATCTCACCTCATGGCAGGTCATGAAGATGTTATTAAAATACTAATGGAGAGCAGGGGGAGAGAGTGAGTGAGCTGCAGTTACATTTGGGGATCTGTGTCATTTGACAAGGAGCTTGCACACCACACTGGACTAAGCTTATGAAGAGAGCACACGCCTGCACTCCTATACAGCTGAAAAATGGCTCTCCACCGGTAGACATAAAAGAAAAGCAAACCGCTTTAAGTGGACTCTACTCAACAGCTGTATTTCTGTTTTCTCAGGCTGAATGGTGAGCTATCACAAATGAATCAGGCACAACTAGCACTGCAAACAAATTGGGAAGTGTCGTTGCTTTAGTCTCAGAAGAAGCCATTCACAATTTGTAGGAATCCTTGAGGCAGCAACACCAAATTGTTCCCCAGCACTAGTTGATGCTTTTCTGCTTTTTTGTTGTTGCTATTTTTGCATGAGTGGGAAACGAAAAGCAGATCTAGTCACAGAAGCAACAACATTTAAAGAACCATCACTGATTGCCTCTTTTTATTTAGTTCTGAAACACACTTAGGGAGACAAGTCACTGCCACAGCTCTGCAGAGCTTCTGCAGACATGTGGCACCCACCTGGAAGTGACAACCTGATTGTGGAATGGAAGAGAATGGAAGGGAACGGAAAAAGTTATTTCATCCCTGCTGATTTATCCTTTTATTTATCTTTTTTACACAGAACTTCTGCTTGTGGTGCCTAGCCATCATTTTAACCTTATTTAATCTTAACTAGCATATTGGATCTTTTACCTAAATTTCTTAGGATACCATTTTGTTATACAGACCTGTAATCTCGACATGCTATTCAATGTCATTATTTATCTCCTTATGCTGGTTGAGTCTATATCTTGCGGCATCTCATAAATATCTTCAGTTGTACAGCTGAAGTTCTCTACTAGTCTATTGTCATCTCACACCTTGATGACTACCATTTCCTCTTTTTCTTCCTCCTTTACTTTAAAAGAAATTGTTATTGAGCCCTGCTTAATTCTACACTACTGGTTTAATCCTTATTTAATGCTGTAAGTGCTTCCTGGCTTCATACAGCACAGTACCTCATAAAGAATATATCTTAGGGTGGAAGTGCTCAAAGGACTCATCTCTTACTACCACTCCAATCCTGAGATGAATTTTGCATATTTTGTTTGCATCCATTCATCTGGAGTCTGCCTGATTAGAGGGCTTGCTGTCACTGGTAGACTGCAGAATCAGTGCTTGAGAAAAGACTGGTGCAAAGAGTAACCAGTGGAAGCACCAAGGTATCAATCAAAATAATGTAAGAAATGAGGGGAAAGTTTAGAAGGATGATGCATAAGATCTGATGCTTTTGCTTATTTCAAGATGCGAAAGCTCACTATGAGATCAAGCGCTCACAGGTTTATGCAAGGAATACGGGGTGTGCTGTCCTGTACAGCTCCCCTTGCTTATGGCCTTGCTACAGCACAAGAACATCCATATAAAACACTTGCAGAATTCCTGCAATTGTGTAAGTACGTTGATAAGCAAATAGCAATATATTTTTGCATAGAAAACTCCTACAGGAGCCAAATAACAAATGTTTGAACTGGAAAGAATCCCTGAGTATGAATGCCGCTGAACATAAGAAATTGCTTCTGCGTCTTGAAACACACAATGTTTCACTTTAATATTGCTTTCTACATCTGTATCCTTGACTTTCTAAGCTCATGCCTTACCTTTTTTCACTAAACTCTGTACATGAGTGTAGAAGAGAGAATGGGTTGGTTCTTTGGTTGAGAAAGAAGTGCAAGGCTGAGGAGGCTGTCGATGTACAATGCTCAGCAGGTTGTCAGCTGAAATGCCAAGGCACACATACAAGGATGGGACTTGGGCTCATACTCAAGGGTAATGATGCTGTTATCTAGTTATGCACGAGCTCATAAAGGTTTGATATTGATAAAAGACTAGAAGTAGTGTGAAGGTATGTGGGGGAGAAGGAAAAAGAAGAAGGAAGACATGATATTTTCTATAAATCTTAGGTCAAGAAAAAATATTGCAAAGAAAGGGAACTTAAAAGCTACAGTACATTTAGCATCAGAAATGGTGAGGATGTTGTAAGTGAACTGATAGCTCTTGTTTGTAGCATAAAGTTAATTACAGAATGGAGCATCTGCCCTAAAACTGATGAAACTGCCCTGTTGGCAGATGTACCCATATGCAAGTATCCCCTCTTGAACAGCTTTGTTTTAGGGACTGCAGAGCATTCCGAGATTAGATGCATGGCAATGGTGTCACTAAAACTTTGATGACCCAATTGAAGACAAGGCAGAGATCTTGCTGCCATGTGGGAACTTTCAAGTTCAAGGATCTGTGTAATCAAAGCTGAGCTGCAGCCAGGAGGGGAGGAAACTGGGCTGTGCTCTAGCATTGCACTGCCAGCCAGCTAAGGACAAAGTCCCAAGCAGCTGCTCTTGTGTAAGATGTCTGGGTTTTGGCAGCTTTAGATGCGAAATATGTTTATAGCTTGTTTCTGGGCCAAGAGATAAGATGAACAAGAAAAAATGGAATTAACCTTTTATTAGAGAGATGAATCATTACTAGTCCGTGAGGCTGCTAAAGGGGCTTTTCTGGACTCTGTGTGTTAATATAAGATGCAGTATACAACATATCATCAGGCACACTAGCTAAGCAGGATGAATCAAAGCATGAGTTAGGGTGTGTGTAAGGCTCTCAAGGGAAGCGCATGGGAGCATCTCTTTCCATGACAGAAATGAATGACAACATTTTGGGAACACGTTTTTTCATGGGAAGACATAGGAGCTGAGGCTGTTCAGTGAGGACTGAATTTGGATTTGGCCAACAGGAGGAAGTGTGGAGTTGGAAAAATTCATCCTTTCAAGCAGGATGGTGTTCAGACACCACAGGGGAACTGAGGTGAGCTTCTGCTGCAAGGATTCTGTGTATGGTACTGTGCCACAGAAGTACAGAAAATAGGGACGTCACACAGATCTGCCCTGTCATAAAAGAGTGTCCTAATCCATTACTATGCTTTGCTGAGTGCTAGCTGAGGTGACACTGAACATTCAGAACCCATGAGAACATGCCTGTTGCATGTTCAGTTCACAATTTACTCCAATTCTGGAAGATGAGCCAAAACACAAACAAAACTCAATGAGTTACATAAAAGAGTTTAGTCCCATTTCACGTTCAGAAGAGAACGGTTAGTTAGCTGTACTTTCAGGTACTCAGGCTGTTTCTAGAGAGGTTACTTCTCACTTTTGCACCACACCTGGTGCAAACGTCAGATGAGAGAATACCTGGGTACAATACTTACGCTGCCACTGTGTTAATGGTCATCTCAGCTGAAAAATCTGTGACTGTAAATATCCAACCAAACAGCACATGAATAACAATCATTAATGGACTATTTTCCACTCTGCCTGTGTATGCATATGTTTGTGTGCATGGTGAATGAATACAAGATGTTCCTACAGATTCTTGTAAACGGAAATTTGAAAGTGGAATTGAAAGTGGTGAAATTTACTTTGTGTTGCATAACAATAACAGAAATGCTGTGCAGACAGATGGTTTTTCTGTAAGTCTTTGCTATAGAGTGGTATTTGCCTCACTATATTAGTAAGATTATGTTTGCTGGTGAATGTCCATACCAAACTGATGATGTATTAAAGAGCAGTGTTTTTAATCAGTAAGTGTCTGTCCATCATGTTGATTTTATTCTCCCCAGCATATCTACTTTCATTGTGTAAAGATCTTAAGATGAATGAGCTCCAGCATCAAAAGAAGATGTCAGAAGAATATCTAAAAGTTAGCATCTTTTATGTGGATTTTAACACTTGTTAAATTTAGGAGTTAAATGAGAACAGCTTTGACTGATGATGCAATGCAATGTTGGGATTGCAAGAAAAGAAGATCCAAGCAGAAGGCCAAAGCACAGATGTGTCAGATGAGACTGCATTCCACACACCAGAAGTCACGATCTCCTCACCAAGCCATCAGCAGCATTGACTCAGACTTCCTTACATTTGAAAACATTCAGACACAGTGGAATAAATTCCTGTCATTGCAAGTAAATTTAGCCTACTGCTAAAAAGCCAGGAGATGCCCTGCAAAACACCCTCATTTTACTAATAAGCAATAGTACTCATTGTTCTTCACCTGCAGTCATTATTCTCCAAACAATGGTAAGTTAAGAACAAAATATACGGTTTGGTCCATTTCGGTATATATTTTACTTTTCTTATTCATTCTAATGGGGTAAGGGAATTATTTGTTTTTTAACACTTATGTATACTTTCCTGACTCTCTTGTTCTCTTTTACTCTTTGGAAACATATACAGGAAAGAGAACCCATGAAAGACCCTCCAGCCCCAACAAATTAGAGTCACAGAACCACAGACTAATTCAGGCTGTAAGGCATCCCTGAGGCCATCTGACCAGGCTAACTCCTTATAGCAGGGCTAACTACAAAGCCAGGTGCAGTTGCTCAAGGCTTTGACCAACTCAGATTTGAAAATTTCCCAGGACTAAGACTTGACAGCCTCTCTGCCCTGTTCCAGTGCAGTGTCACTTTCAGGAGGAAATTTTGGTTTTTTTATATTCGGTTACAGCTTACCTTACTGCAAACTGTATACACTGCGTCTTGTACCTTTCCCGGTGCGTGTGTGAGAAGAATCTGTCTCTGTTCGCTCTGTAGCACCCCTATAGCTAGTGGAAGATGGCAATAAGCTTTCCTAATCCCCTTCTCTGGTTTAGGCTAAATAAACTTTGTTGTCTCAGTGTCTTCTCCCATGTCATGTGACTTGTGGTCCTCTGCTGGACTCCCTCCTGTGAGCTGGACACAGTTCTCCAAATGCAGCCTCATTAGAACCAAACTGTCCGACTAGAAAGGTTCTTTCTGAGAAAGATATTCCTTCTTACCTTTCTTGAAGGTGGGGATGACATCCGCCTTTCTTCTTGGCATTGGGGACCTCATCAAATTACCATAATCTTTCAAATATGATAGAGTATGGCCTTGCAATGACACCAGCCAGCTCCCTCATAACCCTTGGATCCATGCCATCACATCCCAAGGACTTGTACACGTCCCCGTGCTTACGCTGATGCATTTGTTTACACAGTCTCTGACTTAATCTTCTCCTAACATTAGCAATATTTGTCTCCTTCAAACTTTGCCACAAGGCACACAGCTCTGTGAGGCTGAAGGCAGATTTTGATGGTGAGGACTGAGGAAAAGAAGGAAATGAGATCTTCAGCCTTTTCTGTGTCCCCTATTAGCATGTCTCCTGACCTATCAGGAATTGTTCTGAGCTGGCAGTACTTTCTCCAGGGCAAGTTTGGGTGTTCAAGTTCTGCAATAAATCTTCACTTTTGAAAATCTGTTTCTGTCATAATTTTAATAAAAAGGTTTTGTGAGAGAAAAGAGCATAAGAGGCTGTGGATGTGAATGTTTGCAGATAAAGAGTTACAGACCAAAACAGACCGTCTTTTGCTAGGCTGTTACCGGTCAGGGTATTCATCACATAATGGCAAATATTTCCCATTTTTTAATTCAGTCCATTAAAAAAAAATAAATCATTATACAGGAAAAAAAAAAGACAAACCCAACAACTCTTAATTTATTCTCCAGACTGTAGCTCAACACAAAAGGAAAACACAGATGTTTCATAACACAGCTGTAGAATGAACTTTTCCAGGTTTGTGAATTTGGCACCCTCCTGCCAAATTAATGGCTCAGGGTAGATGGCCCCACTCTGGATGTAGCCCTGACTGTGCTGCCTGAATAGGGATCAGGAAGAAAGCACAAGCTCCACCAGAACAAGCTCATAGGATTCAATGGATATGGAACCTGATATAATCTGTGCCATGGGTTTCGACATTTAGGTTATCCCACAAAATCATAAGTCATTTGCAAATTACATAAGAAATAAACACTCACTTCACAGCCCTACCTACTCACTCCACAGCATGCTACCCAGATTAGAAATATGTCACAGAGGAACTTCTAGGGTTTGTCACCAGTTTAAGCCCTTTGTAGAATATATATGACAGGGAAAGGGTGTAGCTTTTGCCCAATGCTGTGTGCATTAGCTGCACTTGTAATCCATTGCCTGAGGGCTGCACTGACTGTTGCTGATGTAGCTGTAAATTATGACTGGCTTCAGCCGAAGAGAGGGCAGGAAGGCTACTATTGTCCAAAAGGGTGTTCCTGAGGCAAACATCCTTGATCGTTCCTGTGAACTGTGATGATAACAGAGCTGTTAACATATATTCCTTGCTGGAGGCAAGGTAGGTACACGTGGTTGCAGTGTGGCTGCCCAACATCAGGCTTCTCCCTACGCTCACTCAGCGACTAGATTTAGAATCTCATGCTTTCCGAAGCACTATTTTTCAAATCTCTGGTATTCCTTAACTGCATCATGTAACCTCTTTTATTTCTCTTTTCCTGCAGCCAGTTCCTTCTGGATGCAAAGCTTGCAGTGCCCTTCCTACCTCTCCCACAGAATCAAACACCTGACTTCAAATTCACCTTCATTTAAATACACTTTTTCATAGCTAAAATCTAGAATTCTATACCTAATAACAGGAAAAAAACCCCACGATTTGATGCTGAGGGAACAAATTATAGTTGTTGGAATGAATTCTCTGCAGTCTGATCCTGCAAAGTAATCATGACCCATTGCCCCCAGTGAAAGTGAAGGACAATCAGTGTGTCATGTGTTCAGCTATACTACACTACAGAACCAAAGTACTACCAGGATTACTTCTTGGACTACTGAACAAAGATTTCCTCTGTGAAGAATTAAGATGAGATTAATGCTTTGTGGAAAGGGAGAAACTCTGGGTACCAGGCAGATCCCCTGTCCTGTAGTCACTACAGTTTATGCAAGGAAGCACAGCAATGCATTAAGCTTTCTCCCTGTGGGACCACGGAAATGGATCAGTCTTTTCTTTTGATGTGCTTTATCCAGATTTGTTTGGCACACCAGCAAGCGGACACTTAACTGATTTCTTCTGAGCTTACAGTTCCATCATAATAGGGCCAGATTTTTCACAAGGGATTACTTAGCCTCAAAGGGAGAGAAGGGGACAGGAAAACAACATGATATTTTTAAAAATTAGACATTGCTTTCCTGCTAATAGAGTGTGCAATGAAAGTGTGCTTGATTTGCTTCTAGAAAACAGATGAAGGAAAAAAAAAAGTGGATCAAGCAGAAAAGAATGGGATTTGCTTGTAGCAAATAGAGAGAATTTTTTACCTCCTGAAATGCCTAGCATGCTAGCTGAAGTAATTATAATTATGAGCACTATGTCAATGCTCAGAGAGATAGAAGAAAGGAGTCATACTGTCTCTCACTGGATAATTAACCTCCCATTACCATCCAAGAGGGTGGGATGAGATAAGCTGTGTATGTGGCAGGTGGGAGGAACAGAGCAGAGCAAAGAGAATCAGAGATGTATGGAGGGAAGAGCTAACCATATCCAAAAATGAGAAATGAGTCCAGTAAAATGAAATGTTTCAGCTCACTGCCTCCTCTTTCTCTATGGCAAGAGACACAACATCAAAAACTAGGATGTTCTTACCACCTACTTAACCTTCTTTAGCAGTACTCCTGCTCCAGAGCTCTTTATTTCCTAACAAAATCTTGTCATTGTCCTGAAGGAATAGGCAGTTGTGATAGCTTTCATTTCACTGATGGGGAGACAGTGGCCAAATATGTAAACATATTCAGCAGTCTACTTTCTAAGATTTTTCAAAGCAGTAAGTCAGTTGGTGTTTCATTCAATAGAAGTTAAATATGAAATGACTTCTGAAATATTCACTAACCACTTACCTGCCTTTTTAAGCACATGTGTAACTTTAAAAATTAGATGAAAGTGACTCTTTTCTAAAAGAGATACATCTTAAAGCTATGCCTTATCATAGGTGCCCAAGGAGAAAGGTGATACGAGTTAGGCTTTAAGCATCTTCAGGCATCAGGTCTTTGCAAGTCCTTCCTGGGTCCCGACTCTCAGCTTGCCTGTTAGGTCAAGCTAGTTGTGCAGCAAGAAACTCGAACTTTACTATTCATAGACGAAAAGAAAAAAAAGGTGTTGCTGGTATAAAGATGACTGAAAAGCATCCTCAACTTGGGGCCCCTGCTTTCTCTAGAGAATGGCTCTAGAGAATGCCACCTCTGACACGGAGTGCACTACCTTCTTGAAACCCTCAACGACTTACTAAGTTAAGGAGCAAATGATGGTACAAGGCCCAGTTTATAAACAGGAGATGTTATACACAGGAGGGCTGATTCATTTTGTTTGGCTAACTCTGTGGACCAAGGAGGGAGGCTCTTCACAAGGACTCTCTTGGCTTGGCCTCATGTCTTCGGTTTTCTGGGTCTGCTTCATAACAACAAATTCATAGTCTATAAAATAACTCTGGTGCATTCAATATGTTAATCTTGTTGAAAGTACAGATGTCCATTTCTTCAATGGAATAATAATAATAATAGCTTGTCTTCCTTAGAGACCAGAGTGGTGTGAATAAAAGAGCTCTGCTAGACAGCAAAGTATGCCAAATGGACATATTTTACTAGATGAGAAAAACAGCTTGTCACTTCTAATTGTTCAAATTATGTGTGATTCAGTTCTTCCTGCAGTTATTTTTAAAATGTTTTTAAGAGGGTATAATGTGCAGCTAAGAATAAAAAGGGTGTGAAATTGTTAGCTCCCCTGGTAGGTAGGTGGTGATAATGAACATTTCATAAAGTTCTTGTGAACAGACAAATCTTGGTAGTGCTCAGAAAGTCTCTCATATCATTAACAGTCTCTCACTAAAATAATGGTTCTTAAGGAATACACACGGGTTTTCATCTGCAGCTTTTCTTTTTTTCTTAATTACAGAAATGAGTTAAAATCAGATTGATGGGTCAGAGCTCCAGGATACCAAGCATTATGCTAGTGTCCCAAAATGTCACCCAAAGCTGCTGACTGAGACCCCAGGGCATGGTCTGTAGCTGGTTCACAAGTCAAGTTGTATGCTCGGCAGAGTGCCAGTCTCTCTCCATGAGAAGACCTGCAGCAGACACTCCTCCGCTTGTGTGGCAAATCTCTTAACGTGGATTGCTTTCATGGCATGGCCCCCAAGTCTGGCATTTGGGAACCATTGCCTTAGACGTCTTCTGGCCTGTTAAGTACTCTTGCCCTAATATTGCTATATGAAAGGCCTGCTAAAGTAGCTAGATTTCTGTGGAATATCAGAGGAACTCAGCTCACACTGAATGAAGACACTGGGCAAGAACACATAGGTTACTGAACCACACAGCTAACGGCCAGACCTCAGACCTCACACCTCTGCCTAGTGTGGCAGGGTTGGGAAAGCAGTGGTCCCTGAACAAGGTGGCCATGCCAGCACAAGTCTCTTGTGCTGATGCATTTTTAGCTGCAGAGCTGTGCTTTACCAGTAGAGCTTGGCTTGTTTCCGTGACTTCTTCACCTGTTGCTGTTTCACTAAGCCATGGCTGTGCTTACAATATCTGTGAAGCTACAGGCAGCAACCTCTGCACACACCTGAACTGTAGTGATTGAAAGTTATGTTAACAGTGCTTGAATTAACTTCAGACATGTTAACGTAGGTGGAGGTAGATATTAGAATGGATACAGGCAGTGTAGTTGTGGCATGAAAGAGCTCAGCATGAGCCAGCTGCATTAGCACCCATCAGGAGCTTTACAGCCATTGCTGTCTGCAGGGCTAAGGTGACTACAAATGGGGGCTCTCTGTTCTCTGGGGAGAAACTCCAGAAGCTTACTTTTAGTTCTTCTAGGACACATACTTCATTGTAAGGATCAGAGATTGAAACTTGGGATATGGAGTGGATGGATAGAGGGAAGTGGCAGTCTGGAGTGCAAAAATCAATGGGAACTTCAAATCCCATTCAGGCAAGTCTCTGTGCTCTTTGAATATGACTAACTCCTAGTGTGGACAGGGAGCAAAAACTGTCACTGCTACAGCGAACACCACATCCTTACGCATGCAGGTGCTCAGGTGACTTTTCCTGCCTTTCTCTGGCATGGAGGCATTTACAGGCTGGGTGTATCAGTCTCATAAACATGCCCTAGTCTGACTAAAGGGCTTTTCTTTGCAAGGCTCCTGCACGGCCTTGCCCTGCTGACCTTTGTTCTTGTTCAATTAATTGACTTGGTGAATAACCAGAGACCATCAGCCTATGCCATAGATTGCTCTTCTAGTGGGTATCTTGCAAATCTTGTTATTGTCATTTTAAGTGCAAGCTTCCTGCAGGTACTGGAGCTTCTTACTGTGGGTCTTGCAAATGGTGACTTCTCCAGCATCATAATTTGTTTTCTGACTGTGGGCTCTGGCGCTACAGATTTCGCTTCACAGAGTGACCTCCACATTTATACTCACCTTTTGTGTGGGATCTCATCCTCTACTGGATCAGTGTTTAGATGTTTATGATGTAAATCTCTCTCTATATAAGGTAGTCATACTAAATTCACTTCATAGTTAATGGAAATAGATACTTTTACAGTCAGATTTAACTGTTGCCTTTTCATCAGCAATTTGGGAATGAAATGAATCATGCCCTAGCCACATCTTTTTTTCCTTCCATTAATTATGAGGGGCACTTAATATCTTGTTGAGATGTGTCTACATTGGGTGAATCTCATCCCGCATGACTCCCTCTGCCAGGTGCTTGTAACATCACCTCATTGTAATTAATTTTCACTGACATAATGGTAACTAAAAATCTGATCAGTTGGATCTAATTTGAGGATAATGAGGGTTTTTCTTCTCGTGAACAACTTGTTTGGCTATTAGAATTGATCTGGCCTACAAAGCAGAATGAAAAGTGTTCTCGAGGCATAGCAGTAGGCTAATGTTTTGGTTTTTTTAAATTGTCTTGATATGTGTCTTTAAAGAAATCTGGATGACAAAAAAAACCATTGCTGAGTAAGGAATAGTTTAAGACTGGAAAAACTGTCATAGAGACAAGACATCTCAGTCCCAGTCCTATCTGTAATATTGACTTTGTGGCCTTCAGGTCACTTAGAGCTAGCCAATCTCCCAGGGAATAATGTATACTTGCAGTAGAGACAATAAAGAAATAAAATTAATTCTCAGCATCTTGAAAATTAGTTTAACAAAAGTCTTTAACTGACTACATAGGTGTAATGATAAACAATTCAGAGAACTGATTGGAGGCTTAATTATCACAGCCATAAAAGCCTCTGTGACCTAGACAAAGATAAGAAATAAGAGCTTCAGGTCTAATCTCACTGATGTCAACAGATTTACAGCTAACATGATCTGATTTTCTGGACTTTGTTTTGAACCATTAGTTATTTCAAGCATCCACAAAATGAAAGGCACCTGATAGACAGTTTGATAGGTATGTTTTTTTCTTGCAACTTGCCATGCTCTGAGAATGCACCATTTGGAGCCAGTTAACTCTGAGATAAAGGATTTTGGCTCTTCACCCTTTTCTGGAGAAGCAGTCTTTTTGGATGATTTAATTTTTAATGGTGTTTGTAGTACCACAAAAACTGTGTTTCAGAGCAGGAAAGAGAGAAGGGCTTATAGTAGACAAACTAAACAAAAGCTATAATATCAATTTTCTGCACAACCACTTGGAAGGAATGAGGAAACACCACTTACTTTCCTTAACTGTCCCATCATCTTTTGGGTTCCTGGTTCGCACTCCCAGATAAGGGTTAAATTATAATCCAGTGCGGAAATGACTTTGAAAAGAGTGATTCACTTACTCTGGTAAATAACAGTTGTTTGTTTCATGGATAGAACACATCATTGGTCAGATCTGTATCTTGAATTTCTGAAGCCCCTATTTAATGCTGTCAGGAAAGAGTAATGTTTGTCAAATAAAGGTGTTCAGGTGGATCTTCCTACATCTCAACTCATTAGCAAAGCTGTCATCAGGAATCACATTTTTGGAGCAGGCAAAGTGAAGAACCACATATACTAGCTGAGAAAGCGGGGGCAGCAAAAATGTTAGTTTTCAGACATGAAATACTTGATGTTTGCCAGCAATGATTATTGACTATTGACAAAAACTGTATAGTACTGAGAGTGATGAATCATATTCTCTTAAAAATATTATTGAACTGTTAAGAAATTTATGGAAGGACAACAACTACTGTTGTAGTTCAACTCCTCGCCAACTAAAGAGACTCAAATCAGCACCGGTCATGGATTAGGCAGAGTATGAGACTTAAGTTTTGCAACACTCAGCTATAAAGTTTGAGAGATTAAAGGTCTTTATATCAATCCAGTAAATTTCTTTGCTAGCAGCTGAAGTAGTTCATATTAGTTCACGGACATAGGCTAAAAATGAGGAAAAAACTCATTGTGGTGTGGGTCCCAGTCTGATGGGTTTTGGAAGGACTCTGCCGGCCTCTTAACCTGGTATAGTACCTCTGCTGTTCCTGAGAGTGAGAAGGCAGAACAAAGTGGGACAGCTTGGAAATTCCTGCAGTCACACCAGGATTTCTTCACTTTGCTACATTAATGAGGTAGACTGGCCCATAACTGGATGATAAAGATTGTATGGCTTGCAGAGAAATATATGTACATATCTCTCAAATAATATTGGTGCCTGCTGTGATTACTTGGCTCCTGCTTGGATGAACCAGCAGCTACCGGGCACAGGACGGGTGGCTCTGGGATACAAGTAATTTCAGTCAACAGGTCAAGCCAAGAATACATAACAGAAGGCATTCTCAGGAATTCACTGATTAGCAGCTGGGAATAGCTTGAGCTTTATCACTTAATCCAAGCCACATAAGCAAGATTTTTGTGCAGACACACTAGTGGGTTTAGGCAAATGCACAGGCAGGAGCACAGCTTAAAACTGCAATGCAGGCATACCCTGAAACCCTGATTCCCTTGACTTGAGTACTCACATCCAGTACAGATGTCAGAGAAACTCATCAATCTGAATAGACAAGATGAACAAAGAGAGGTCCCAGGGTCAAGCACCATGTCAAAATGAAAACAGAGAACAGAATCCAGACCACTAAACTACCAGCTAACCAGTTTGCACTCATCTTTCCACAACCCACCACTGAGGTTAACATGGGACATGTTCTGCCTCAAGTAAAGCAGACAAAGAAAAAGCTGAGATTTAATGTATGAATGCCGCTTATTTTTGCTGTAGATTTACATGTAGGCGTGCATGCTTTAAAGCAGAAATTAGGATCCAAAGTGATACCTGGCTTGTCTGTGTGAGTGTGCATGAATTACCCTAGAATAATAAAGTAATTCATGCATAATTCAATGTTCATGAATAACAAGTACAATACAAAATATCATATAGTCCAGTTCCTGTGGGCAGCTTTGTAATCATGAAAGGGAACACCTTAAGTGATTCACAACTAGTACATATGACTTCCCCAACAACAGCAAGACAGTTTGTGCATCTCCTGACTCTCATAAGCACATTCTCTTCCCAGATTATGAAGAAATGTCCACCAGAGACAGGTAAAAGCCTGATCAGGTAACTTTTATGCTGCAAGGCTGCAAAAGGATCATACAGATAAAGAGAGGGAAAAGACAGTGACATTGAAGGTGATGGAAAATGTCTTTCCAGGTGCCTGCTCCAATGAATGTTTTGTCCTTGTTTCAGAGTCACTGAGACCTGTAACAATAAGCAGTGGGATAACAGCAGGCCCAAGCCTGGCCGCAATAAATAGAGCTGTGGGGAAAGAGAGGGATGTTTGTGGCTGTTGTACGGAAACCATTCAAAGGAAACCAAAACATTTTACAGCCTGGATAATCTACATGATTTAAAGCTGGGAAATGCTGCCGCACATCCTCACTTGTAAACTCTGCAAGAAGGCAGGGAAAGTTAGACATGATCACTGCCTCACCAAGTTCAGAGCACTTTGCCACTAGTGTTACTTGCCTCATCTCTGACTAGCAGCTCTGCAGGCTTCATCACCAGGTTCTCATTACACAAAGCATCCTCAAACTGCCTTTAGGACACCAGCTGCTGTATAGCTCTGTAATGCCTATGCAGCCCTGAAGGAGAGGTCTTCCCCTGAAAGCAGCAGATATGTCAAGTGAGGGAGCTCTGAGGACTTCCCATAGCTGAAATCTCAGGAGAGGGATAGGGACCTATCTCAGGCCCCAGGGAAATGTCTATCTTTTGGTGGGCTGATCAAGCGAAGAGAGATGGATCTAAAACCACCACTTCCCACAGTGGTTTAATTGGCATCCCTGCATCCAGCAGCTCCCTCCTTTTGTTCTCTCTTCCGTTTAGGTAACCATGACTTCTGAGCTATGCTCATGTCTTACCTGCTAACGTCCTCATTCATCTATCTGTCTGCTTCCCAATCTATCCACTTTAAAAATCACTTAGAAACTGACACAAGAACATCCACTCAGACACTGATGCTAATTTAAATGAATCAATCTGGATAATCCCCTTGGGTCTGACTCTCATTTGTATTTAAAACCACATTTCACAGATCCACAAAATGGAAAATTTAATTGGCACTTTCCATTAATGCCAGAGGTCTGCTTTTTTTTTGTGTGGCAGCAATCAAACAAGCCCAACATGTTGATTTCTGCATTCTCCAACACTGGGAAGAAAATGATCTTTAAAGACTGAAAACATTTTAGTTGAAAAAAAAATAGAAGAGGCTAAACCATTTAATGCATCTATTATAACACCCCTCCCCCCAAAAAAAACAAACCAAAAAAAGCCCAAACAAAAAAAACAACCAACCAAAAAAACCCCAACAACCAAACCCCCCAAACTTCCTAGTCTCTGCAGATGACATTTTTTGCTTTTGGTGTCTAATGGTATTACTTTTGAGCTGATTCCTTCTCACCTGCTTTCTTCATCTCTGGCGGTGCTAGAATTACTGTATTTCTTACCCACTAGGAGTCACCCACAGGCCTTTTTCTATTCATTCTTTATTATTCTGTGCAGGAGAAATCCATGTTCAAAAGACATGGGGTAGTAATACCTTTCAACAGTCTCTATGTGGACCATAGGAAACTAAGAAAGAATCAAAACAGATATACTCCTCTATCTTTTACCTCTGCCCTCAGAGAGTCTGGAGAAAGCAACACTACAAGACAGACTTGTCCAGCTTCTCAACAGCAGAGTATTGAATTATATGGTCAGAAAAATACATATTTCAAAACCATTTGATTAATAAAGAGAAACTGCTCAGGGTACAGATGGACTCACCAATGGGCTGGAAGCGGCTCTTGGGCTGCCTTACAAGCACCCCTATATCTGGGTTAACTGCACAAATGAGAATGTGCACATCCTAGATGAAACATTTCTCGAACCACAACGGCATAGACTGACCAAACTATTTCAAACAGGTAAGTGGTCTTGTCCAGATTCAGTGCCTGCTTTGCATCACAAGGAGCCTCTCCTGCTTCAGCAGGTGTAGCAGCTGCTGTGTTCACAGAAAAGGAGAAGGGGAGTAGAAATCAAGGGGGTCCCTCCTGCACCAGGATTGTGGTAAGACACCAATATAAGACTTGGTGCTTAAGTGGAAGATGCTGAGAGCTCTTCCTGGCCTCCAGCATGAAAAAGACTGGACAAGCCTGACTGACCTGCTACCTCTATCTCTCCCACTTACTAGTTAATTTTCAATTCGGCTGAAAATATGACTGTGGGCCTACATTCTTGGCTGAGATAAGTTTGTACAAATCTACATTGTTTGAAGATATGATTCACTTCCTTTAATCACAATATGCTCACTTATGCCATCAAGTATCTGGCATATATTTAGTATTCTTCCACTATCTTAATCTCTAGACTTTTATGAGCATGAGGAAGCATGAAGACTGGATTGGCAGTTTAGCTGAGAACTTCTCAATGGGAAAATGGCTGAAGTGAGACACAGCTTTTATAAACAGTTTATAGACAGTGCTGGCTTTACACACTCCCTGCTATTCCTCTTTGGAGGCTCCTAAGAACATCTTAAGGCTTCTAAGAATATTACTCTCCATTGCATGGCAACAAAATGGGTGTAAAAGTGGTATCAAGCAATGGCTGCTGGTATGCCTACATCACATAGCAAAGCATGGGCACAGAGATCGCTAATCCAGCAGCACAGCAGCACAAGTGTGAGGGTCACAGAGTAGCATAGCATCCGGCTTCTCCAAAGACAGCTGCCAGGCACCATTCAGATGTATCAGCTTAGGCAGCAAGAGGTCAGCATTAGTTCATATGCCTGTGTTGCACAGGGTAGATACGTCTGTACCTTCTCCAGCTTCTAAAATGTCTGGGCTGTTAAAGAGGAGTTTTGAAAAAACTTCTACCATCATCAAAATCAAGCACAGAACAACTCAATAATCCTGGGTAAAGCTTGGAAAGAGGAGATTTTTAAACATAGGAATAAGTAGTTTGAGCCTGGGGCTTATGTTTTGGGGTAGAAAAACAGAGAAATGTTTTACAAAATGTAAGAGTAACGAAAAATGTTTGAGTTTTTATCTCTTTGTAAAGAAAATAATTGGCTTGGACTGAGCCCTTCCCTGGGAGTGTTTGCAAACCAAACATTACACAGCTGCCAAGTGCCTGAAAACCAAAATGTGAAACTGACCTAAAATAAAAGCAAAAGTGATTGCTTTATTTCCATCCACACAGAAGACTACTCAGAGGCCTAGGCGCACGGCAAGTAAAGACCTTTAGGATGTGATTCATCTGACATCTTAATGTGCATAATGCCAAGCCCTCCTATAAAAGCAACTGACATACACACTGTTCATGTGAAATCCATCTTATTCATAAAGTGGGTGAGACAAATCATGAAGTCCTTTGATTAATTTATGTATAGATGCCTAATATTGGGTGAGATTCTTTGCCTGATCCTCAACAGATCAATCTGCTACCTTACAGTGCCCTATTCAGCGAAACTAAGCATTTTAAACAACAGTAGAAGCAGAAGCAAGAACAGAAGTTTAGAGACGGATGAGATGAGATAAGGGAAGACTAAAACTGTTCCATGGTATCTGTGCAGTGACAGTGATTCCCTGGGTTTCTTGAACACGAAAAGATTTTACCAAGGTTACCTTTGGCTTGTTGTACAGGACCACATGCTTATAGCCACATTCACTAGCTAAAGCTTAGCATTACAAGCCTGATGGAGCTTCAGGTGTGCTTAGACAATTTTTTCCCTGCAGAAATGCAGTAATTGGGAACTAGATTGCCTCTGAGTAACTGGCAGCCAAGCAGACCATGTCTAATTTTCCTCAACAGCTGTGTAGATGCTGTCACCAGCTAGAGACGGCAGCTAGTCTAAGGGGTTGTGTAAATGCTCACAGCATGCTAACAGCATGCCACTGCATCAGTAGAGTGCATCAGAGATCTTCTTTCTGGAAGTATTGTACAAAGCTTAAGTACTGACTCCTTTCACTATTTCTGGGAGCTATAGAATAAGAAACATTAATTCCACTTTGTGATTGAAGTTGAATTGTAGAAAAGTGAAAGGATCAAGAGAGGTCTTACTTCTCCTTCCTTGCCAGCCTAATTGTGTTGGTCCAGAATACGACAGTTATTCCAACAAGATAAGCCTTTATTTCCTTTTGGAAAGTAATATGAGCTTTATACTTATTAGGAGGCTTTCCTGGTATAGCAACACCAATTGAAGTTACGCTGGCAAATATTTCCTTGTGCAGATAAGGTTTGAATTACTCCAGAAACACGTTCTTACAACATGATCTTATGTTCCGCCCATTCTACTTCTTATGTTCCGCCCATTCTACTTCTCTGTTCCTCACAGACACAACCTATTGAGTCCAAAATCCTGCTCTTACCATGTTGTGTACTCCTGTGTGTGTCTGTGTGCAGGCAGAGTTTCATCATCCCTCATTTCTCAGGCTATAAGTGCCCTGACCCACAGCAACTTGCTGAAGTGTACAGCAAGTTAAAAGACATCTAAATAAAGACCTAAAGTAACCCTCCCATGCCCATCTGATTGAAGGCACGTAGGGCTGCAAACCTGAAAGTTAGTACCTGCGTTTGTTAGAGTGAATCAACAGATTTCTCTGCAGGTTTCTGACTGACCTCAGATACAAGGTCAGTCACACCAGACGCTGCTTAATCAGCTGGCTTTGCTCAAAATATGATAAGGGAGGGCAAGGCTGGGAGACGCAGCTCCCATCGGCAGCCTCTGACAGCTCCCTTTTATTGCAAAGCAAATGGTGTGGGAGATTATAGGTAAGAAACTTGCTCACCCACCCACAGTTTGACTTTATTTCCGCATGTCATTTATCTGTGTAATGGCATTCCACAGTTGTTCCAGCTGTATGTACAGCTACGTCCTTTAAAATAGATCATTCAGGTCTGATGTAACCGAACTGAGCTCAGCAGTGCTTAGCTATGCTCTGCAGTTCTGAATCCTCAGGGCTCTCCAGTGGCAACTGCTTTGTAGGTACCACAGATCCTTTCTTTAGGGGATCTACTCAGCAGGTGATAACTTGAGATTTGGGGCCAGGATTTGAAGGCCCTCCCCCTCCTAAACTGGAGTTGCTAGGTACCTTGAGTTGAGTCTTTTTCAGTCTCTGCATGTACACTTGTCCCACTTGGTTGTAACTATTTAACACTTACAAGAATGAATCCTGAATGTCACATTTTCACAACCCCCATACCTTCATAAGTAAGCTATAGATTGAACCACTGGCTATTTCTGCAACAAATATTTAGCGAAGGAGACTGAGAAAGACCAACTTCTGTTAAGCCTATGGTCTTTGCTATGATACAGATTTAAACCTCTTGATTCTAATCATACAGAAATATGAATGTGTGTTGTTTCACACAAAATGTCTTCCCTAACCATTCAGCCGCTGGCTGTTTTGAGGTGTCTGTGTCGGTCTTCCACAAACAAAAAAGTCGCATGTAGATGTCTGTCTCTGCCAAAGAAATTGTGCCTGAACATGCTTACCATTCTTGGGGTTAAGGGCTCCGCTATGGGACAAGTCCATTTAACACCAAGATGTTATAGTGCCTGAGAACCAACAAGCCTACAGACCCACGAGAGCTAACCTGACAATATCTGTGACGGCAATTCTTCACACCACTGGCTACTGGAATCCAAGCACTGGACTATTCTTTCTCTTCCTACTGTAGCAATTCCCTAAGGGCTAAATACATATAAAGATTTACACATGTTAGTGATTCATGAAGCAAGAGAGCGAGTAGCTAATAGTTCCCTACCTCACAGCCAAGTTAATAATTTATGAGCAGTGAAACAGCTTCAAGAGTGACTGAGATGGCCTGCCCATGAACCTTAAGTAGAGGGCATTCATGTCATACTGCTGGCCTGCCCTACCTGAGTCAGACTGAAGACTTGAAAATGGATTCCTGCTTCCAGATATCAGTCCCAAGCACTTAATTTCATTTTTTTCAAGACAGAGCACTGGCTTTACACCTAACACCTGGACATAGTCCAGATAAAGGCACTTCACTATGATTAAGAATGGAATCCACATGTTTTTTGTTTGGTTTTGTTTGGTTTTGTTTGTTTGGGGGGTTTTGTTTTTATTTTTTTTTAACTGGCTTGGTTAGCTCTGGATTTTCTGGATTCAGTGAGTACTTCATGCACAGCAGGGAATACTGTACTGTTGCCCTGAGAATTAGAGATTATACAGGGGTGATGCAGATCAAGTGGTAAATGGTCTGTAAATTCTCTCTAAAATCATGAAGATATTCTGTGACAGGTCCTAAACTTCAGAAGTTTTAATCATAACAAGAGTCATGATGTCATAACAAGAACATTATGCAGTACACTCTCTTGTGGCTGCTTGCTTTCATCATTATATTCTATGTCACATCAAAAGATATCCTTATATTCAATCTTGTGCCTTCAACTCACTGCTTAGCTGAAACATTTTGTTCTGAACTCAAAAGGCAACACTATCATGGAATAAATAGCAATAACATCCAGAGAGATCCATTGGGAAGGACTATTTCCTGCTCAGTTCCCAGGGTCACTCATTGCCACCTGGTATTTCCTGGATTACTACAGCTAGTGTTCCCTCAAAAGGAAGACAAACTTGTGTGAAGCCATCACTCCCTTCCTTCACACTTTTCCTGAAGATCTTAAGTGCTGCCAGTTCCTTCAAATTCTGCACAAGCCAAATGAGCTTGAAGCATGGCTGCAGCTGACAACAAAAGCTGTTTATGAAGAAGAAATTGTAAAATAAATTTTTGATTTGCTGGGAAAGGGGTTGGAGCCATGTGGGTAACATGCTGTAGGAACTAACATGACCATAATATAATTAGGAACACTAGTAGCACCATTCCTTTCTTTCCTTTGCACAAATGCAGACACACAATGTTGTGCACTTCAGTAACAGTTCAAAATTCAAAGGGCAGACACTGAAAAGTATGACTCGGTATTTTTGAATGTCTGGACTTAAAACTGCTATAAGACTTCAGAAGTCCTCTTATCCAAATGGTGTCAACACTTATGTCTCCTTACTAAATAAGATCCAAAATGGGGCTTTATTTTGGGTGCGCTCAAACTGGTTATGTTACATTGAAGTCTTGTCTTACATTCATTGCTTACTAAGAGAAATTCTCCCTTATTTTGAAGCCCATAACTAATTAAACTCCTCATTGTGCTTTGGTGACAGCAAAACCATATAAAACCGAGCTGCCAGGCATTCTCTATGATCTTTCCAGTACATCATGCAGTCATCCACTGCATTTGCCTTCTAGGATTATATTTTTCTGTGCTATATCTCATAAAATTTGCATTTTTAAGTTTTAACCAAAGTTTAATCAACAGATTTAAACTTGTATGTGAAGGCACCTTGTTGACCGGTTTGAGGTGCAGGAGATCGTTAGTACCAGAATAATGTTCCAACTGGGCAGTCCAAAAGAGTAGTGGAAAAAGGGATGAACAACAACATTAACTGGGGAACTGAAACAGTCTTTCAACTTCAACTCGTAGTAGAATTATGTATCAAGTAATAGCAGTTACAGTACAATCATGACTTTTTGATCAATAGTTACCTAAATTACGTTACTGTAATTCTTAACTATATTAGAAGTTCCCTCATTATCCATTCCTCATTTACCATAGTCAGCTAGGCAAATGCTGCCTCACTGGATTTCTCCTTGCCTCAACTAAGTCTTTCTTTTTGACCCTATCCTTACTATGTGCCTTCTTGTTCAGTTTTCATACCTACGTCTTCAGTTTTGCCTCTGGTGGCAGGTTTGTACAACCCTAAATTTACGCACTGGGCCTTTATATTCACTCAGATACATGGATGTCTGAAGCATTTCCATAATCACTAACTAAATACAGATGTATTCATTTATTTAAGACATAGCTTTTAAATGCATAACCAAAAAGAAATGTATGAACCTAATCAAGTCTGATAACCAGGTTCCTTAGGAATGAGTAATAAACTCCACACGCTTCTCTCCTCCATGTTTTCTTTCCTATTATTTTCCCTCACTTTCTGTTTTCATCTGTTACAGCTTGCTTTGGTAAGCAAGCTCTTGTTTTAATTTAGAGATTTTGGAAATTAGTACTACTCAAGAATTAAATCTTATTTTCCAGTGAGTTTAAGTCAGTATCAGTGAAGATACATGTACAACTAAAAATTAAAACAGTTATGTACTAATAAAAATTAAAACAGTTTCAAAGCATCTCTAACTCACGCTGCATTGCTTCTGCCCCAAGAGGTGGCTCCAGTATCTAGACTCAAGCATTATGGATCCATCAATTTTTTACTGGGAAAGTCTTCTTGTTCAACTTCCCTTAAAAATAAAGGTACTTTAGCTCAGAACTTGAAAAGGAATAAAAAGTTTTGGAGACAATATCTGCACCTATGTTAACATAAACAGCTTAAGAAGATCATAATCCATGTTGCTGCTGTTTCCTCCAACAGGGACAGCTTTTCAGTGGTTCTTACTGCAACATGCATTGACTTTGGAGGTACCAGAGATCCTCTCTACCTCCTTAGTGCTACCTTAAAACGCATATCGGTTTATCTCTGAAAAAACTCCCACCCTTAACATCTGTTTAAATCTCAGTCCTGAGAAATGAGGATTTGTAAGGACATAGATACCGTTCCATTGTAATCACCCATCTTTCTGAGAAACCTTTGAATCTTTGCCCAGAACCATGCTGTGTGACAGTTGCCCAGACATTCAGATTCAACTCCATTTCAACTGGAAGTTTCCACATACTTATTTGTGATATTGAAAAAAAAATAAATAAAAGAAGAAACCTTCTAAACCCAAAAGGGCGCTCAAAGGCAATCACAGAAATTATCTATCCAGGTGCTATCTCACCCACAGCCAAGACTACTGGAAGGGGAGACACTATCAAGCACATGGTTCCTTAGGCCACGTGCTAATAATACTGAAAAAGTACATTTATTTATTGCATACACCTCTTCCATCAGCCAGAATATTTATTGACATAGACGGCAGGCTGACTTTATAAGACCTAACTGCACTAAAATCTTGGCCAGATTCAATTGGTAAGTAGCAACCTGTACCAACATAAGCGTCTGATTTAGAAAGGGTAAATCAAAATGAGGTTTGCCTTACCTGATGTGTGTCAGAAATAAAACACTGAATCCTTCTTCTGGAACTTGTAGGCAGATAGGTAACATTGACAGGAGGCTATACCAACCTGAAAAGCTGAACACTTGTACATTTTTGGAATGGCACAACGGTATCTAACATCTGGAGGAGACACTTCCCCTTCCTCCCCCCAGAATAAAGTATTTGTTCTGTACCACCCTTCCTATAAAGCATATCTGATTGTGAGATAAAAATAATTATTGTCTACAAATTGTGGGAAGGTCTACCAAGCCTGCTGACAGTGCAACCTGAATGTTAATGGGCACAGTCTGGAGAGAGTGGAAGGTTGTGTATTGTGGACTATTAGGAGGATGGTTTGACCCTGAAATGCTGAATCATGAATGGTTGAGGTTGGGAGGGATCTCTGGACATCATCTGGTCGAATCCCCCTCCTCAAGCAGCGTCACCTAGAGATGGCCTTTGAATATCTCCAAGGATGGAGACTCTACCACCTCTCTAGGCAATATATGCCAGTTCTTACATGGCATCTTATGCCAGGCTCACAGTGGAAAAGTGTTTCCTGGTGTTTAAGTTTGTGCCTGCTGCCTCTTGTCCTATCACAGGGCACTGCCGAAAAAGAGCTTGGCTCCATCCTCTTCACACCTTCCCTGTAGGTATTTATATACATTGATGAGATCCCCCTGAATCTTCCCTGGGCTAAACAGTCTCAGCTCTAAACTGAGCTGGGATATCAGTTTTAAGGTAAGATCTCATCAGCCAACACTGCAAGAAAAATGACAACCTGGATTTTTTTTGGAGCCACAGACCATTGTGGAAGAAGGGCTTTTTTGTTCTAGTCTAGGGACCTCAAAATACTGTGGTCAACTAGACAAAGAGTGTGCAGTTCTGAGCAGTCTGTACTGTGTTGCTGTAACATCCTGTTACGTACTTCTGGACACATCTCTCCCCAAGGGGTAAACATCTCTTTTGGACTAGCTGAAAGAGCCAGCATAAGAAACACTGAAGCTGAAGCCAGGACTTGTCCTTGGAGTAGGGGAGATAGACAGGGGCTTGTTTTCTTGTTTCAAGGGATTGATTTCCTGGGAAACTGTATAAAGGTCAAAAGCATATTATGCTCTATGTGATTGTGAAAAAGACTCTGGAGATTGATGTTACATAAATATTTACAAGTACCATTACTAACCAAACCTGTTTCCAACCCCTGCTCCTCCCAAGGAAGAAAACAGGATAATAAGGAAAAATTGACTTGTGAAGAATAATAGCAGTGAAAGTCTAACTTAAAATCACCAATGAAAACTGCATACTTGTCTGAACAGGAAGAGATGTTAAATAAAAAATAAATCAAGGAGCATCGGTAATTTTCCGATGCATATTACAGAAGACTGCAAGTCAGCTGTGACAAGAATGATAACAGCACCATGCTTTTGTTTTCTTTATTTTACCCTTGAGAAGATAACCTTTCATATTTTGGTATAATAGACACATTGATTATGTTTTTTTTGTGATGTTGCAAAACTCCATGTTCTTCTCATCCCTCTGGGAACAAATTCATCCATGTCATTTAACCACAACACAGCTTTACACAGAATAGAAAGACCAGAGGAACAGCAGTTTGTTGGGACTCAGACACAATTGTATCTATTGTCCATATCAAAAGCTAGCTGAGGAACTGTCAAAAAAAGGATATTCGTAAGTGACATCATGTGAATTCAGTGTCAGAAAACCCAGGCAGAGATGGCATTTGACTCATTTAATATTTTTTAAGGTGATCCAAGACCCCCGAGCAAGCAACTTGCAGCTCTGGAGGTACACATAGCTTGCAAGCAGTTCAGATACACACATAAAGTGTGCTGCGTCAGAAAGGCAGAACTACGCTGGTGCTGAGCTGCTGGGTAATGCAACAGCACAGCTGCAGAAGGAAGTGAATCATAAGACATTGCTGGAGCAGATAGCGAGGCATCTTGAGACCCAGCCATATGCTTAGTTCTGTGGCTGAACCTCGACATACAGTGCAAGCAGCAAGATCTATGAAGAATTTACTGGTTTTTTTTTTTCCTTTTTTCAGGACTACTCGTGTGTCTTCCTTTTACCTCTCAAAGTGTATATTAGCTGCCCAAAGGCATGCAACTCTGTTTGCACTTCAGTGGAACAAGGGTGCCCAAACTTCTAAGGCACTTTTGAAAACCCCATTCACAAACTAAAAATACATGGGAATGTGAATTAAAATAGATTTATAAACATTCAAATTCAAAAGACAAAACTCTTCTCAAGCCCTCTCATCAAAGAGCAGAGCTGACAGAAATCCCCAGAATCTCTGATGTTTCAAGCTGAAGTTGAAATAGATTTAGCATAGTCATTCCTGTGCTTCAACAGTAGAAACTCCTACTATCTTTTGGACATTCAGATTTTACAATACAGTTATATTTATTAAGTTTTGCATGTGAAAAAGGGTGCAAAGGATATGGATAAAAGGGTATCCTGTTTTATGCTGTGGAATTGTGATTTACTTATATTTAAAGAAATAAACTTTGGTCTTTGTGTAGGCCAGCCCATTATGACACAAGTAAAACTTTCATTGTACATCCATCAGTGAAAATAAGCAAGATGAAACACAGAAGAAACAAAGAAGTTTATTATAAAGGCTGTTAAAGAAATTCCCTAATGTTCAAATATTTGAAATGTATTCATTTTGAATCCATATGATCCAACATGTCCACTGCCTTCCTTCCTTATCTTTGCTGCCTATTCAAACAGTATTTGAGGGAATATTTACAACTATGCAATCAGCAAAAGGTTGACAGACTAAATTTCACCCAGCTGATTTCTTTCCAGCATTTTCTCCTGTAATCATTTCCACCACATATCAATACTCAGACTGGCCTCTATGTGGAAACACTTCTTCACAATATGCCTTCCAGATTTTGTGTTCCTGAAGACTGTAAACTTTTCACTCACTACATTACTGTGAAGGTAGCTATGAATATTTCTAATTCCTGAGTCGCATACTCCAACAGACTGAGTTTTCATCTTTTCAGCCTTTCCTCTATCATTCACGTGGAACCTTGGTTCAATGCAAAAGCGGAAGGCTTACCCAAATGCTTCATTCTGGTTTGCTGCTATGGTCAAGTTTTCAAAGTTAATGTTCTAGGATGCACAACATAAGTGCATCCTAGATAAGTAGCACAACAGGAATAAGAAAATCAGACTAGATATGGGAATACAAATGACAGCAGGACTTAGACTTTGTTGTGCCTTTATCAATGACATAATGTATCAAAAGATTTTTGAGAATTTAATGGAATTAAAAAAACCCCAAATCATTCTGTTTCATGACGGACACAAAGGCCAAATAAGCAGGTCTGGCATTCCATTCCACAGATCAGACAGTTGTGATTATATAAAAGATGTTAGATAGAACTGGTACACTACTCATTATTGACATGAGAAGTTCACCAAAACAGCACCTCTTGATCACAGTTGAAGATACTTCAATCTGTTTCTAGATTAAAGCAGCCCTTGTTAACACTGGCCACAGGATAATGAGGATAATGTTGGAACCACTGCCACAGTGATGGACACAGCAACTGGAGGCTGCAGGAACTTTGCATGCAAAGAAAAGGACAGCTGCTGTTGCAAATGGATGTCAAAGGTTACCTCATATACTGAGGTGGGAGGGCAGGTATTATCTCCATCAATCTACTTTTGGCTAAGAGTCCTGTTGGTCATTCTTGGTGGTGCTGGAAACGAAACATTCTGTTGCCATTGCACAGTGCAGAACAGAAGCATTTCAAGGTCGATAGGCAAGCTTTCATCCCATGTGAAGGTCAGGGCAGCTCCATTCCCTCATTTCTAAATGGTGCATCTCAGGTGCACTGAAACCTACAGGACACCAAAGGTATATTTCTTCCCTAGAGGGCTTCTGTAGGAGCTGTGTAGGTATGAGATTCATCCAGTCCTTTTGTTTTTGTGTCTTTGTCATTGCAGATGTGCACATCGTGAAGCCCTGTCGTACTATTTTCATTACCATCCATTAAGTCTTCTGCCATCTCGGTGCTCTTCTTGTTACATTGACAGAAGTCACTGGAGCTCTCTAGAAGGTTGATGCAAAATTTGATAACCAGTGCTAGCCAGGCCATCCCAAAGAGGATCCACAGAGAGATTACATTCTTGTACCACCCTGGATAGGTGCGGTCTGGATTCATCCCTAGAATAGAATCACCCAAAACATTTCTAGATTGGATCAAGAGTGCCTCAGAGACAGTAAATGTAAAAGCAAAGACAGTTGAAATACCAATTAATATTAGTGGTTTCTATATAAAAGATGAGTATGCCATCTACTTAGCATGTGAAGAGATGTAAGCAAGTACGTTTCATGACTTGTCACCAACAGCCTAGTACTCCCTAAGAATCTCAAAGTTTATCCATAAGAAAGAAAAAAAATTCAAATTACATTTATGTTAAAGTAAAATTATTCACATTTAAGCACACAATTTTATTTCTCTACTTATCACTCAGCATAACAATATTGTATTAGCACGTAACAGGGGGCCGTGCAGGCAGAGAGGTAAGTGGGTTTTATGTATCAGTGCATGTTAAACCACATATAAGCAAATGAGAGAGTCTCTGAGAGTGGGAGGAAAGAGGCCTGAGCAGTCCTAAAACCTCCAAGAAAAACCAAGCCTTGGAAGACAGTTTGAAATTATGCTACCTCTGTGATCCCTTGGGAGCAAAGCCATATTCTCATTGTGTTTCCACAGTGTTTAGTGCAAGGAGACTTCTATGGCATAAGTTAGTGTCAGTAGTAATGTTAATACAGAAAAAGCCCTATGAAGGTACTGGGCTGAATCTGTAAAGCAGTCTGGGGTACCCTTACAGGCACAGGATACAAATCACTGGCAGTGAAGTTGTTACATGGCCTTTTTCCTCCACTGCTTCTCAGGTGTCATTAATTAGTTTCCTTAGGAAGGTTTGTCACTTTATAACTGGATACCTACAGTGCAGCAGATACAACAGAAAACCCAATAATTTTGGGACAGAATGTGAGGAGTTAACCCATACGAGGCGGTACCTCCACAGACCTGGAGGTCATACTCCATACCACATTCCAGTGAAAAGCACTCACAGGGCTGGGTTAAAATGGGACATCCATCAAAACACCCCTCAGGTGTTTACGTTTTTGTCATCTGTGATAGGTTGTGTCCTAGCAGTTCCCAAATCATGGTATACGAACTGTTACTGTCTACAAGACTGTAATAAGTAGAAACTGTTCAGTAGAGTCATATTGAACAGCCAATTCTTTACACCCATTTACTTAGTATTATTATATATTAAAAATATACATTGTATGTGTTCAATATAATGGGACCACAAGACATTAAGCTGTCACTAAGACCCTGTAAATGTTTGGGAGCTACCCTGAGATTAGCTTAGTTGGTTAGAGCATGGTGCTAATAACACCAAGACTGTAGGTTTGATCCCCATTCACTTAAGAGCTGGACTTAATGATCTTTGTGGGTCCCTTCCAACTCAGAATATTCTACTCAGTGATTCTAACCACTTTTGTAGTAACTACTCTTTTGGCTGGCTTTCTACATCAAGGTGAAGTTCAAACAGGAAGAGTATTATATGCATTATTCAAACAAGAACCTTTCACTAATGCTAAATTCAAAAGTTTAAAAATTGTTTATTTCTAAGCAATAAATGAAAACATGAGCAAAGGGCTATTTGAGGCTTCCAAGGAGAATGCTTTTCCCACAGAGACCATATGATAGGTGCAGACTTGGGGATGAGAAGGTCTGAAGCAGTATAGGACCTACATGGTATATATATACTGTGTCCAATAGAAGGGCTTACTGACTGTGTAAAGTAGCAAATTTCAGGGCCAGTAAGAGAAGCTACATCAACAGTACTAAATAAAACTGGCTAGGGACCACTCTATGACTTCAAACCCAAGTGCCATAGCCTGGCTTACATTTCCTCCAAAACAGAGCAGCTGTGTCCAAAGTAAACACTGGACACCACTCCTGGCATATGATATCCCCCACAATTTTCCTGGTCCAGAACAGTAGCAGAAGCACCTCTGGAGATCATTTAGTCCACCCCCCTTGCTAAAGCAGGTTCACCCAGAGCAGGTTGCACAGGATTGTGTTCACACAGATTTTGAATATTTCCAGAGAAACAAATTCCACAACATCTCTAGGCAGTCCATGCCAGTGCTCTGTCACCCTCAGAATAAAGTTTTTCCTCATATCCCAATGAACCTCCTTGTGTTTCAGTTCGTGCCCACTGATGCATCCCAGGATACCAATGCCCTTCCTGGCCACAAGGGCACTCTGCTGGATCATGGGCAGCTTGTTGTCCATGAAGGACCCCCAGGCCTTTTTCTGTAGAGCTGCTTTCCAGCACGTCAGCTACTCCTCCGCGTTTTGTATCACACTAGTGGGGAAACAGTATGATGGTCACTTGAACCTCATTTGTAAGTTTAGACATAAACCACACATACAGGACTGTAAGGCCAAAATTGTTTGACCAGTACATACCACAGGACACTGACACATTCAGTTATTCCCATCTGAACCTAGTGTATCTATGGCAGTATGCCAGTTACAAAGGTACACCTGGAAGATGGAGGTATACCAAATTCATTAACAGAAACTGAGAGAAGTAAAGCTGCTGCCACACAGAATTCAGCATCATCTGTAAAATCAGCACAGGAAAATGCTGAACTGACCTAGCTTTTGTTAAGCTTCATCTGGCTACCCTTACCCAAGATAACTTGATCAACTTATTTATGTGTGCCTACACAAGCTCTAATCATAACTTTGACGCATGATACACAAGTCCTAAAGTAACCACCACAAAGTTGTCTAACCATCAATCAAGCACTATGAAGAAAACAGAGAATCCATAATAAGATGTTTTAGTCTTTCTGTCTCTCAGGGATTCAAGGGTGCATGTGTTTCTATAATCAATTTGTTTTTAATGAGAAAGTCTTTATCAAAAAGGTGTGTCCTGTGTTTCAGCAAATGCAACGGGCGTGGGTCCAATCCCACTTCCTCTGGCAAAGGGTTTTGTCATCCAAAACTAGGCTGTGCCTGGTGCCTGACAGTCTACACCTAAGTGACTTAAGCTGCCTTTTAGAAAGCAGTTGTCTAGGGTTTTGACAGAAGAAATAGTCACAGTCTGTTAATGGCAATGCAGAGTAGCATCTGCTGAAATTAATCGCTGCTGATGCACTGGAGTGCAGTAAGTGTGCCATCAGCCACTGCTGTGATTAAAAACAGAGCACTCCAGCCTGGTGGTGTAGTCATTCAGGGGACAGACCATGTGAATGCTGGAAGACTACTCATTGACCGGGAAACAATTTCTTTGTTCTTCTACAGGTGCACTGCTATCACAGGAATCATGTCTTCCCCAATCTGTCAAACACCTATCACAATATATTTATCATCAGGTCTGTGGATTGCTAGTTGTGTCAAACTGCCAAATGGGGAGCTTCATATGCCATGCATTTGATTTTGCTGTTTAGCAGATAAAAGCAACAAAATGTGAACTACTCACCAATCACATAATCTCCAAACCCTATAGTGCTGAGGGTAATGAAGGAATAATAGAAGCCTTCTTCATAAGACCAGCCTTCTTTGTCAGAGAATAACAAGGGAGGTAACAAGAGGAACAATAACAAGCCAGTTACCAGTGCACAGATCTTCATCAGGAGAGAAGCTTTTTTCTAGTAAAACAGGAAGAAAAAAAGCTTATGAAGGACTCCACAAAAGCATGCAAACATTCATTACATTCCACTATAATAAATAGTGTGGATCTCCCAGTGTGTTGATTTTATCTGGGTTGGTTATTTTCTTCATAGTACCTAGTGTGGGGCTGTACTTTAGATTTGTGCTGAAAACAGTATTGATAATACAGGGTTCCTCTGCTTCTCATCCCAGCCCACCAGTGAGTAGGATGAGGGCTACACAGGAATCTGGGAGGGGACACAGCCAGGACAGCTGACCTCAACTGATCAAAGAGATATTCTATACCATATGGCATCATGCTCAGCATACAGAGGGAAGAAGGAAGAGGGGGATGCTCAGAGTGATGATATTTGTCTTCCCAAGTTACACATGATGAAGCCCTGCCTTCCTGGGGATGGCTGAACACTTGCCTGCTGATGGAGAGTGGTAAACAAATTCCTTGTTTTATTTTGCTCTGCTTGCATGCACAGCTTTTGCTTTACCTGTTAAACTGTCTTTATTTCAACCCATGACATTTTTCATTTTTACTTTTCTGATTTTCTTTCCCATCCCATTGGGAGGGAGGGAGTGAGTGGCTGTGTAGTGCTTAGCTGCCAGATGGGGTTAAACTTTGACATCCAGTCAACACAAACTGGGCATCACCTCCATGAGTCATAAATTCATGCCAGTTTAAAGCCTATTCCACGAATGTTCCCATGTAACTTACTCAGGCAATTCTAACTATGACTGATGATAAACAGACCAGATAGATTAGGACTGTGCATGGCTCTCGTGCTTTAGCACTTCTGTTGCTGTAGGGGAAGTCATTCATCACAGAATTTCCCTCAATTAATAAACAACCTTATCTGACACCTCATAGGGCTGTCATAAACTAAATTTATTTGCTTCCAGTTATTCCTGAATATTATTGCCTTTTTGGCCAAGTAGGTAGGCAGGCTGTCCTTGTTAGCCAGAGGATCTCAAATACCAGACAATGTCCTCTGTCTTTTGTTTCCTTGAGATATACCCATCCACATTGCTTACCTGCCAATGAAACACCTCCTCTAGGCGATGGGCACAATGCTGAACCCCAAGCAGCATCAGCTGCCCAATTTCATTCAGGAGTACAAGGTTCAAGGGAATTCCAAAAAGTGCAAACACGATGCAGAAGATTCGACCAACCGCAGTGCTGGGGCTCAGGTTCCCATAGCCTAGGCAGGGAAGGAATGAGGCATTAAATCTAAAATATTCTTTGTTTGCCCTCCTCCCCTGGAGGGATGAACCTCCATCTTCTAAAGAAGCTAGGTAAGAAGGTCACTGCTCCAAAAGGACCTTTTTTATAAATAACTGTAAGTTACATCCATTGTTTGTCATATCCTATTGTGGGCTGGAAAATAACATTTCTTTCCCTGCCAATTTTGCTTAGTTCCTTTTCCATTTACCCGTGAATTTCCTCTCCCCTACCCACTGTCCTGGCTGGGATCTGACGTAAATGCAAACCTTCCGTTCAGCTCAATTTTTGTAAGCATTGTTGGCATGGGGCTTGCTGGTAAATGATCCTGCATGGCTGTCAGATGGTCTCTGAATCACAACAATAGTGTTTTAATCATAACAACCACCCTTTTATACCTTTGTCCCACAGGACTAGTGAACTTCACACTGCCTCCTTGCTTATGCTCCTTGTTTGTGCCACAAGTTACCAAATACACCTTAAATTGTCCAAATGATTGTCTGAAGTCTAATAAAAAGTCCTGCCTTGCAAGCACAGCCTTGCTTGTATACCAGACCATTATGCTTTCAAAATCACTGCTGCAATATTTGTCTTCGTTCCCCACACTTTCTTTTTAAAATGTCCTGTAAATTTGCAGACTCGCACTCCTTTAGTTTCAAATGTTTTATGTCACAGGAAAGTCAGATTTATCTATGGTTTATTTCACAGGATGCTTTCTAAGACAGAGGAAGAAATAGCACACCACAAGCATTTCAACTGTGATTTAGCCACTCAGAGACCTGTGGCCTTGACTACATTTCAAAATCACCTCTGCTCATTGGTGTACGTCCACATGCAAGATTACCTTTTCACCACAAATAACGATATCCCCTTCCAGCGACACCCAAGGTTAGCATAGCGCAAGCACAGGTGCCTTTCTACCTGCTTTTAGGTGGTGTAGCCCCAGGGCAAGTGATCAGTCCCCAGCAGGGAGAGGTCCCAGGGCTGGGCTCTGTGCCCCAGATAAGTGAGAGTGCAAACATCTGTGGTTAATCAGACAGGGTCCCATTCCTTCACTAACCTCTGTCACATGCCAGCTGCAATAAGCCACTGACCAACAATGTAGAAATGTGTAACAACTGTGAGCTGGGGATATCTACACGTCCTGTGCCACCTTTTGTGCTAACAAAAATCTCTTGCCATGGTCAAGTCTGCAGTTAATTGTGCATGTGCACCAGCAAACTAAACCCAGGAAAAGGTCTGGGGCAAACTATTTCTAAGTGTGCACCTGTACAAATTCAAAGTTTTACTATATGGAGGACTTCCCCTCCAATAACTTTAGACTTGAATGCTTTACAAGCCTCTGAGCCTAACATATATATATGACAGTACATAATACACCTCCAAAGCAGCCCCAGCAGCCTGTCCCTAGAAGAGGGCAGAGCATCCCTCAGAAAAAATGGGATGCTGTTACGTAACTAGATATTGTTTTGGAATACAGTCAAACAAAGGGTCTAAATTAGGACTTCATTCCAGGACTATGTTCTCTGCTTGTGAGCAGCTTTATAATGTTTACGCGCTTTTCCCCACATGTAATTGCTGATTTCTGTCAGCTTTCACCATTTCCAGATTAACAGGTGCAGTAAATGAGACATGCAGGCAAGTACATCCAGTAGATGATCCCACCTAAGTGAATTAAAGGGTTATGTGTCTGGTGTGATGCATTTCACACTGGCTATTCCATATTTCAGTGGCTTAGTTCCAGTTCTTCCCTTTTGTGGACTGATCCGGCCCCAGCAGAAAGTGCGGGGGGGGTGCATTTACTGTAATGGTGGAGTCTGAACATTATTTACATACATTTATGGCCAGTCATTCCCAAGGTGGTTTCCCTCATCCTCTGTGCCCCTCTTTACCTTCTATATTAAGTTTAAGACTGTGTAATGTCTTGGGCAGTTCTTTTTTACCACAGCTTTCCAAGTTACTCAGTCTCTGGATAAAAACATCAGATAAGAGAAGAAAGGCCCACGATCTCATATCACTATGCGAAGCACAGCAGCCTCCAGAGTTTTGGGGATGCCACACAATGCTGACTGGAGAGCATCTACGGTTAAACTGTACATTACAATTAATTTAGAGTGGCAAATTAAATAATATAAGAAGGGCTAATGTGCACAGTAAGCCCAGCATTCCAAACACCAGATCTGCTTTGCATTTGATTTCTCTGGTTCCCTTTTCCCCTGCGCTGAGCAGCTCAAAACAATTTTCCTGAAGACTTGATGAGCAGTTGCTGTACATATGCCAAAAAGCCACAGTTCCATTAGGTTTTTATATAGGATAAAAAGACTATGCAAAATGGCCAGAAATTTATTCCTGGCTGATGATATCCACTCGCCTTTGCATTAGACAAACAGATGCCAACCTAGTTGTCTATAAACCTCAATTGCTATAAAACTCAAGGGGGAATGGGTAAATAGGACATATCCTCTTCAGTAAATGGAATGAGGGTAATCAGTGTCTTACACCATCGTGGGCTATACATTAGAAGACCTGAACCAAACTCAGAGACTAAAACTGCCCTGGCAGTTGTGTCACATCTCTTGTGAGCCTGCCGCTGGGATGTCACCTGGTACCTGCCTGATCCAAGAGACACCGAAGGATAGTCACCAAAAACTGCATAGACATCAAAACATGTTTTCACTGAAGCTTTATTAAGCGCATGTACAGCACTCTCATTTTGAAATAAAGTGTAAAGTAACTTAAGCTTCTTTAGAAGAAGCAAAATAAGAGTGGTTTTATTTTGGTTCATATCCATGTGCTTTTGTTATACATATTTAGTAATTCAGGATTTTTTCCCTACTGTCCCATTACATTCCCTTAAATATGGGCTTTGGAAACTCTTTAAAGTTGGACTTGTTAAGAAGATGAGACTTATTAGTAAAAGATCTTTTCCTTCACAAGACAATATCCTATTTGCAGTATTCTCATTTCAACTGAGGCAACTGCAGCTTCCTGCTACTCAAAATGAGAAGTCTGTTTAGCTCCTGTTCTCACTGCCCAAATGTAAAAGAGTAGTTTCAGCAAAAAGTGCTTAGAACAAAAACCAAGTGTCTTTCACAGGCTGAAAATTGTCTGCAAATTTACAAAAAACTTCATCTGTGGAAAAAACCCAATGGATTTAAAAAAAAAAAAATCTTGAGGAAGAGTTGCTTCCCTAACCTGTAACTTTATCAGTGGTTTTAGCATTCAAACACATTTTTGGGGAGATCTGGTTTAATTCTTTCTCCTACTTGAGAATATACTTGAAGCCATCATTTCCTACAGGAATGACCTAATCTGAAATTTACAGAGTGCTCTCATGACAGTATTTTGCTTTAAATACCCAGACACTTATCTAAGCCTAGGGAGCCAGGTGGCTTGAACAACTGGAGTGTTTGACCCACAGGGTCATTGGACAGTTCAGTGAGGGGTGTCAGTCCTAGAACTACTTTATTTTGCATTAGACATTTAAATACTCAAAAATGCTCTCCACTTGGCATTCGAGGTGATCTCCAGTGAGCCACATTCCTCTTCTCCCAGGCACCAGAGGAAGTTATACCCTCAAACTACCTAGCTCCTCTCACCACCAGCTCCTCCTCTAACATTTTTCAGAAAATCTAAACTTTTCTTTCCCTTGTGATCTTTACAAGTAACCTGAATGTTTTAATCTGACATAAATGAAAGGTTTTGCTCATGAAAAATTCAAATGTTTTACTGAGAAAAAAATAAGAACATGCAAATTCACTTTAGACAGAAAAGATGTCTTCGTACAATTCAAAGTGGAAAAATACACAAACAAACCTAACGATCACTCACACAGCTTTATATGTTTGACTGATTCCTGAAAATGTGAGAATGGGCCCAGTTCAGCTGGAAGGTGTCCCTGATAAAGCCCTCATTACCCTGGTCTGACCTCATAGTTAACTCCTTTAAGCACACAGTTGCACCAGAGACCTTCTGAGGTACCAGGAAGACTGAATTATCTTATGATCCGACAAGCATTAAGATTTTTAGAGGTCATCTGATACCACCCACACTCAACTGAAGATCAGCAAGTCAGAGGTTCCTACCTCATACTTTGACTGCCTCCACGAGAATAACTACATAAAACAACATGTTTGACTTCTCAAGGTTCTTGTGAGATTTCATATTATATCCATCAAGTCTGCTGCAAGTTCAAGAACACTTGTCAGTTGGACACAGCCACTGAGCTCAGGACACCCAACATGGGAAGTCAGTTATTTCCAATTCATCCATCCATGGAGGATGACCTTGCTAAGGCCTTCCAATTGTGGTAGAGACAGAACCAGGACATGGAAGCCCCAGGCAGGCACAGTTCTTGCACTGGTTTCTCAGTTTTATGATTAGAACAAACCAAGAATTTAAAGAACTTGATTATTAAAGCTAGTGGTGGCAGAATCTCTTCATGAGACAGGAACCGTGTCTTACATGGCACAGCTCACTGGGACCCTGGCAGGTTGAATCAGGGCATGTGGTGGGAGCTGCCCATCACTATTCACTTTAGCTGGTTCTGTTTTGAAGTAGAGACCAATAACTAAGGCTGGTAGACTGAAAAACACATTTGAACAGAGTTTTAGCGCTATGAAATTCCACATGACAGCAAATCTGGTTGCACACTACTTCAGAGAGTGAAAAGCCAGAACAATGCTTCAGATGAGTACTGCAGTCTTATTTGCACTGAATTGTGTATACAATGGAAGCTGTATGGTGGGCTTAGTTTCAACTGGACAAGATGGCATGCAGCCAGGAAAGCAGATCAAATTTGCCAGTGCTCAGGAGATAGCTCAAAGGACGTTGCTGTGAGTGATATTCCCACATCCACTGGTTATCTCCTATGGACCACTGTGCCACATCCTACTTGGCCAAACCCATAATGCAGCTCTGTCAGCTGTCACAAGGCAGGGAAATGATCAATGCATCAAAGGTGGGGGGCTCTTCAGCAGTGAACTACCCTACACAAGCCGGAGGTTGTTAGTCCATATTTTAATTAGCCTGAGACATCAAGTTACTTTAACTGACTTTCTCAATGGATTGTCCACCAGCAATGGGCAGAAACTTGCTCATTTCTCAGGAACTCCATCAGACACTGGGAAGCACTACAGAGGGTCAGAGTCTTCAAGAAACTTTTGCTGGCTCAAAGCATTACACTGCCCTGAACCTGCTCCTGTTTTTTCCCCTCCCACGGAAATCATCTGTGGCAACTACTAATTGTCTGTAACAACGTGTTTAATGGCACCACTCACTCAATAGCCTGCTCCTTGACTCTTTGCTAACCCCCAATCATTCGGGGTTTTGCTTTTAGGAGCTATTATACTGTGATAACCAGGGATGGAAAGAACAGGAAGGTCTTTCCGTCCCCTTCCACATGGTGAGATGGCTTATTTGCCCTATTTTATATTTAAAAAAGAGCATTTGAAATTCATACAAATGAATCCTTAGCTATGTAGCAGAAAAGTAATGCAGCACTAGGCAATGGCATCCCCTCACCCAATATGAAGGGGGATGTTCAGGCTAGAGAGGACACTGCTCTCCCATCTACTCTTAGACAACTGCAGCCTCAACACAAAGCATTTCCCCAGCACCTTCTCTGAAATTACACCACCCTGAGGTCGTTTGACTTTAGGAATTTTCATCTTGTGCGCCACTCTCAACTTGCTTTGACCTCTGCCCTGTCAGTCCAAACTAACTAGAAGGACAGTAAACAAAGAAAGGAGAGACTTTGTGTCAGCAAGGGATAAAGAAGTCTGAGAGATAAAACCAGCAGTAAGTTAGCTTCTCTTTCTTTAATCATGTTTAGTACTACATCTCTAAAGGAACTCTGAAGATGACCCTTCAAGGCAGTGGAGAGAGGGTTCCTATGGAAAAAATCTGCAGAACATGAGATAACAAAAAAACTGGGATGACATTACATGTCAAAGACAGCAATGAAGAAAGCACAGAAGCATAACAGTGGAGAGAAGGAATCATCAGATGGCCACGGCTGTCCATCCCAAATGATCAAAAGTTAATGTTAAATGCAGTTCCATTCAAATTCCAATAGTGCCAAAACCTGCATAGGCTTTGAGGCACTTTAAACAGGTTTTAGTTCATACACATCTGTTCTTTAAACCTTTGGGATTAGGGTACCACGTGTGCCCAGCTTGCAGGTTAGAACTTGCTTTGTTTTTTAAGCAAAATTTGCACGCTGCTTTTAATTACTAGTGGAAATAGATAATGCTCTCATTTAAATGGAAGAAGAAGGGGACAGCGCAGAAGATGCTGCAATAAGACACATGGAGAGTCAAATCTTGTCAGTGGGGAAAAAAGGTAATGCTCCTCAGTTAGTGTTAATGAGGAAAGAAGATAACACCCTTTCAATATCCAAGTGAGAAAGCATTCTGGTAAGGACTTGAGACACACACCAAGCCTTCTGAGGGAGGTTGAAGTACCTAAAGAAGAATACAGCTGACAGAATGGAAATAGTATCTCAAAGGAAAGTGATGAAGGTGAAAGTGATAGTGTCTTTGGCAATGCTGTTTGAGAAGACTAAGGAAAAAGGCCACAAAGACATTATGTAGCATAAGAGGCCAACAAGACACAAATAGCATTGAGAGAGAAAGAATATGGAAGAGACAAACAGGCCAAAGAAGGACTTGCAGAAGCTGGAACACATGGAATAGAGTCCATTCGGATTCTTCAGAAACTTTATATAGTACCCCTAAATTCCTGAGAATCTCTTTTTCTCCATTATCATCTTAACTCCACCCTTTGTGAACTCCTTTGCCAGAATGCCTTGGGCTTTAACTCCTATATATTTATCTTGTGAAGCTGGACCTGCTTTCATTGATTCCATTATCACAGCCTAGGACAGGCTCTTCCTTGCCATGTAAGGACACTAAAACCTCAACAAATCCTCAAGAAACTTCCTCAACTGTCATTTACCCCATTGCCATGCCTTATATATGAAGTTTCCTATTGTGACTCACTCCTGTGCACTTCACTGAGTTCTTTGGAAAGGACCTTGACTCTTTACTTCTTACTTACTCCGCTCTTCTCAGTCACACAGCGATTTCCCTCCATGAAGCTGAACTAGCCACTATCTCAAGAATTTGCATAAAAAGAGATAGTTTCACAGAGCATCACTTTGAGTCTGTTATCATCTGTAGTTTTTCTCTTCTACAGCATACTGTTATCAAGTGTTAAGATGGTAACCTGTATGCAATTAACAATTTAACATGAAAAAGAATAAAGGGTCCAATTGTCTGAAGTTCTCTGTATACAAGTGACTTTCATGGCATTCTCAGCTCCACAGCTGAAAAATCATGAACAAGTCCCTAATCACAGCATCACCTTTAAAATCATGAGACAGCTGTAATATTTGGTTCTTTTCAACTGCCTTTGCTGTCCTGTCCCAGCCATCAGTGCAATGAGTTTACTTAAAGAAAGAGGGGGAAAAAAAAAAAAGAAAAAGAAAAAAAAAGTAGCTTAGCAGCCAGAAATGCTTAGGCTAGATCTCTGCCAACATCGCAAATACCCCTTATATTTTAACATAATAAATTTGATTCTTCCTGTATATTATTAACTTAAATTGGTTGTGTTAAAACAGTCACTCTGATGACTTATAAACTGATCAGGATTCACTACTGAAGCAAGCAAGGCAGCTCTGAGCAGATGCTGCTTTGTACCGAAGGCTGGAAGAAACTGCCCAGGCTCTGCTCTGAAAACCCGATGTCTAATGAGCCTCCACTGCCATCATCTGGTACAACCCGTGCGTGGTAGTACAGCACACTAAAAGCGTGTTCCCAACCAGAACAATGCATGTGCAAAAGAGCAGGGCAGAAAGATGTACTGAGTCACAGGAAGATGACACCACACCACCACCCCTCACTCCCACTCCCGCAAAAAACCACAAACCCTCTCTTTCTCTGAGCTTAGTGCAGGGGCTTAGTGTTCTGGAGATAATGTAACAATCGGAAATCAAAAGAATGTGCCATTTCGGTGCTTGAAATTGATGAAGGCAGACAAATTCAACACATATCAGTAAACCTATGATAGATTTTTGATATTCAACAACCAGCTCTCCCCTCCACAGTTCTTATATTACTGTGTCACACCATAAGAAAGAGACGTAAGGGCAAGTTATTAATGGTTTTTGGGGACTGGGGACATAAAATGACAATAATTAATAGCATCTGCCTTGACTAACACTGTACCTAATACATTATTTTTTCCATTCTCTCCCCTCTACTTACTTCCATCATTCCTTCATGGCTTTGCATTAGTCGTTTCCTGAAATCTGAGTCAACTGAATTGTGATGTTTATCCAGATATTTAACTGTCACTTGAACAAGCAGGTCCTCATCCAACATACAGAGTAATAAGAAGGAATTAATTCATAAATACAGCCTCTGAAGATGCAGCAGCCAGTATTAAGAGTGTTTCAAAATCATTCCTTTTCTTGTGATAGGAAAAGCTCACTTCAATGCACAATTCACCTCAGACCTTTCAGAACACACTAGGTTTGGGGAAGTACAGGCACTGCAGCACTGTGAAGTTCAGGCCCCAAAAGCTGTGTAACTTAGTAGGAATATGGACTGAGCTAATTATCCCTGCATATAATCAATTAGAGATTATTACTGTGCTGGCACTGACAAAACATTTCTAGGGCTAGGTTCATGGGTGATTATCTGCTGCAGGATATAGACAAGCTACAGGAAGCCCCATAGTGCTGGAGCAGCATCTGTCCTCATTTCCACTCCTTTCCTACCTATGAGGTAGCCCTGAAAGCAGGGAACTCTTACCAATGGTTGTTATTGCAGAGATGGAGAAGAAGAAAGACCCACTGTAGTCCCACCTGCCCAGGCTAGTGGTGTTTCCCTGAAGGGTTATGCCACTCTTGTAGGCTTGGATGATAGCCTGTAAAGAGACAATAATGTGAGATCCCACAAACCCCCTCACAGCAAGTTTACGTGACTGGCATTTCTACTTCTGGCTGGTGAAGTCACAAACTACAACTACTTCCGACTCCGTTGTTTCCCTTTTAATAAGGATATCCTGTGCCTTAGAGACCAAGGAGCTCCAAGGTCACAAAAGCCAAAAGGCAGCATATTGCTTCTAAGAAAAGGGCATTTACAGCAATGAAAGAGTTGTATACGCACACGATAGATAGTAGAGGTAAATGTGGAAGAGACTGGAGGGAAAGAACTGACTAGAGAAAGCCTAGACAGATGGGTATTCAGACTGCCTTATGACATACTCATTAGGAAAAGAAAGTGTTTCCAGATGTGATATTCCGATGGCAGAAGACCCAGAGCAGCAAATATACATGCATATGACACAGATCCCTTGCTAGGGATCCCCCTGTACTGGGGAGGAACGTATATGGTATATTATAGGAGACTGAGACTACACATGATGGACAGTCCACTAGTTTTGGGCAATATGTCCGCACATCAGGACTATAAATGTGAATGAACAGGTTAGATTAGCATTATGGCTAATTCTCTTCAATTTAACTGGGAAAGACTTAGAAGCCACTATGCTGAAGTGTGCAGAATTACACTAAAATAAGATATCAGATGTCTTGACAGTGCCCACATCTGATTATGCCTTCTCATGCCAATAAAATTAATGACAGTTGAGTCCAAAACATTAATCACAGCATGTACACTAAACATTTCACACTCACTGATCAAGAATCCCTGAAAGTTAATTACCTTTGAATGCAAAATGTAGCCAAGAATACATAAATTTCATCATTTCTGAGAAAGATATGCAGATACTGAATAATACAATCATTATCCGAACAAAAAGACTGCTGATAAAGCTTTCACCATTGATAATAAAAGGAATCACTCTCAGGTTAGATTTTGATCAATTGTGGGCTTTATAAAGAAGTTGTAGTTTATGCATCCATCGAGCAAACCGGCACTTCAAGCCTGCAAAGCAAGGAAGCTTTGTCCCATTTTACTGATGCAACATGCTCCGTGTGAATTGAAAACTGTTTCCAGAGTTCCAAGCAGCACTTAATTACATGGACCATTATCTCTTTTCTCTAAGCTACTAGTTCTCAAACTAGGAGCAAGAAGCAGCTCAGAGATCAACACATTTTCCCAAGCAACAAACACTGCTTGACAGTTACATTCTCAGAAATATCTTCATGTATTCATAACTGAAGGCAATCTAAACCATTCAGGGTTACATTATAATCTATTGAATCTGACAACCTGCTCTTCTCTTCCCAAGACAGAGCAGAGAGCCCATGCTTCAAAAAGATCTAAGGACCACATGCTATATTACATTTGGCTTCTTCCTGTGAATTGTTGCCATAACCTGAGTGGGGCAACTCAAGGAAAGAATTTTTATACAGCGTGACGCAAAAGAACAAAACCCTGCTTCTCCCTATCCCCCCCCCCCCAAAAAAAATAAAAAAAGTAAAAAAAGAGCAAAAAGAAGCCAGGATTTATCTTGAATAGTTGCATGTAATTCTTCCACCCTTCATTCTTTTTCTAAGTCTGGTGTCTGCATTTAGGTTTGTCAGTTTGCATAGGGTGCAGGCTCTAATATTTCTTTGTTGCTGATCTCTGACAATACTTGACCTCTGGTTTAAGAAGTATAAGAAATTCTGGAGACAATGGCCTAGTCAGAAATCACAGTTCCCATGAACATAAAATAACTCCCAAACTAAGCCATATGGCAAGGGAGACACTGAAAATTTACACAGATGACCAGTATTTTTTTTCCCCCCTCCAGAAACTAGTGGTTAAATTTGAAATCAAAAGCTTGCTATTTCCCTCAAACTTTCTTTCTCTGATGTCTGCAGCTTTAAGCAGTTAGTCTTGAACAAATATATACCTGCTGGAACAGCAAAAGTCCACCTCTCAGATAACTTTATCAGCTTGATCAGATAGACTCAAAAAGCTTAAATATGCAGCATACTTGTTCTCCATTCTCCTGCCTGATGTCCTGCTGAGCAGTTGACAACATTACATACAACATCAAGTTTTTAAAGTCAGAAACACTTAAGAATTAAACAGGATTGCAAGAACCTGTGGCTGAATTGGCCCCAGGAAATGGAAAATTCTTCATGCAGAAAGGGGAAACAAAAAGCCTACATGAGACATCACGTGAGAAGCAAGCAGCAGTAATGAAGTCATTAACCACTTAATTTCACGTCCTTGCACCACTTCCATTCTGCACGGTTTAGAACAAAGAGGCTGGGCAGTTGTGAGCACCCATGACAGCTCTGCAGTGACTTCCAATAACTCATCCCAGAGTCAGTGTCTTAACTTTCCCCACGGTGATGCTACTTACAGGAAGCACAGCATGTGTCTTCACACTCTGCAGATAGGCTACAGTATTTGCCCCAAACGGCACAACGACCTGTGCTACTCTCCTGCGGAAGGAAGGTACCACTTAACCATTACTCACTGGCAAAGAGCAAGCACTGAGCCTTCAGCGTGCCAGCTGTTTTCTGTTTGTGCTATTGAGGAATCTGGTATGTTTGCTATAGGTCTTTAAGAGCCTTCAGCAGTTAGCTTCGGGCTACCCATTTCTTGGTTAAATCTTGTTACCAAACACTCAGATAACATCATTAACTATTAGGCTCACTGCCCTGTGGAAGCCAGCCCAACAGGAAGACCACTGAATACTCATGCAAATCAAAGCCCTTGAATAAATTAACACTCCCAGAAGAAACATCAAATTCATTACTGTTAGGAAGAAAGAGATCCTGAGGTCACCATTAAAGGGGAAGATTCACAGTATGTGGGGTTCAGGATACCAGCTTTTTTCAAAGTAAAAAATGTTTTATTATGTTAACTAGCATCAACCTTTGACACACAGTAACAATGATGATAGAAAATTAAAGATTGACTATTCTGAGAACTGTAGAACTAATGGAGCTTGCCTTCCTGCAGATGTGCCCATGGAGGCAGATTCATGAAACAGAAATCCATAGAGAGCTATTAATGCACAGAAATTACTTCTGGCACAGGAAGTTATTAAACTGCAAGCTCCTGAAGGCTGAGCAAGCATCTAGGAAGATATCAGTGAATACTCTCCCTAATTTAATATGTTCTTTTAGACTTCTGCTTTTGGCTATTGCTGTTTTTCATTGAAAAATTAAAAGCAGCTTATAATTTTAGACGGAACATAGGAAAAAAACAGCTAATAAACACTAACAGAACAGCTCAATTCTCCCTCCTTTCTCCATTGAAGAGGCACTGATACATCCCTGCCAATGATTTTCAAATAAACTTGGGTTTATCAGCCTGTGGGTTCCAGATGAACTAAAAAAAAAAGTGAATCATACATGTTGGGTCATAACTGCTTGGTTTCTTTGCCTGCCTTTTTGAGAACCAGGCACTTTGTTTTGCTTTACACCCATTCTGGAGCTGAAATCCTAGGAATTTTCCTTTTTCTCTTAATTAGACTAGTAAGTCATACAGTATCTGCCTCAGTAGAAGCAGCATCCTAAATCCAGTGCTCAAAAGCAGGTATCTGCAGGTATCTAAGACCCCAGTCAATACACCTACTGCTCAAACACAACAAATACTGAAATTGAAGAGCATGGGCTTGATATTTCGGGAACTTCAAAGGTCACATGCAACTCAAGAATAGAAAGGAAGCTGGTGGGCGGTTAAAATAATCAGAAAGAAACAGAATTCAATGGTTCTTTGGTTCTACTGACAGAAAAGCTGTACAACATAAAACCACAATTTCAGTTCTCTGCACCTATCTCCCCCTCTCTAAAATCATAATAATTTGCAGTTCACAGCAACTACTTCATCTGTAGCTGACAATGCTTATATAGTTTTAAGCTACAGAGTTTCTATGGGAATTGTGTAACTGCTACAGGATTAATAAATTGGGATATTTTGGAATTTTAGCCTTCATGAATCAATGAAACTTCATTCGCAGACTGCCACATTTTCTTGAGTAGGCTGTTCTGTTCCTCGTCCATGCAAGTAGGTTTTGCATGGTGCTATCTATTATTATCATAGCTGGTGCTTACAGCACCAGCATTATATCCACTCAAAGTAGCCTGTTTAAATGTAATGTCTGTCCTGTTGCCTTTGGGATAAAACATAGAATCATAGAATCGATTGGGTT
>VZRE01009378.1:0-39855 GCA_013396775.1 Cephalopterus ornatus
GATCTTCTGTAAAATGAGTCCCCACACCTAACCCAGCGCTTTGATCCTACACATTCACTTTGTTTGACTGTTTTCAGGCACTGGAAAAACATGCAGACCATGCAGACCGCTAAGTGTTGTCCTGCTTTGAGAACGCAGCACTCTCTTTATCAAAAACACCAGTCAAGGCCAAACACTCCTTTTTGATCCTAATTACCTGAATGCAGGTGCTGCTGGTTTAACTTGTTCCCACATGGAGTTCCTAAAAATAAGTGCACTAGGTCATGTATATTTTACAAATGTCTTTTTTAATGTTTTATATAGTTTTATTTTAAGTATATCAAGAGATATAATATCCGGTTCTATTTATAATCCCTGATTCTGTAGTTCCCTAACCGTTTATTTCAAAAACAATGCCTATCACATATTAGCTTGCAGTAGTAGAGGCATGTGATATTCTGATTTTGTAGCTTTTTCATTTTTATGTAAGAATTACTGCTAAAATAGCTTCCTTTTTTTCATAGCCATGACTGAATTACTGCAGAAAAACTGAAAAACATGGCATAAGTCTTGATGGCTTTTCGGATGTAGGTAGTTACACTAATTATATATGATCAGGAACTATATAAAACAATACCGCCTTTAGCAAGGAAAAAATCACAAAATGCAGATTCTGTGGAACTTGTCTCTGTTGTAAATTGTGACATGAAGATGCAACGAAGCAGAGGGTAATGGATGGGACTATTATTGGAAGTGATAGGTAATTCTGGAAAAACAAGATCTGGGCAAATTCCAGGTATCTTCATTCATTCAATCACTCTCAGATGTCAATGACATCACAGCATCCCTTGAAATGATAGCATACATATCAGAAAAAAGTAGCTTCTATGCAATAATAAGTTCTTTCTTTGAAGGAATTTGGCCTTATATTATTAAAAAAAAAAGAAACCGCACCAAACCAAATTAAACCCCCCTAAAACCAAACAACCCCCCCACTTACTCAGGTCTCCTATGAAACGAGAGCTGGATCCGTATATTGGGGTCCAAGAAGGTGCTGTCTTCTGCATATGCATGTACGTATGTCTGTTTTCTGAAACAACCTATAAATAAAAGTATCATGGTGTTTCTGAATTCATGAAGTCATTAGTTACATTTATTTTAGTTTCCGTAATCCATAAATAATTTGTTTTAAAAACTAATGGGAAATATTTTGGTTTATTTCATGGTAAAAGTGATGACCACATCCCATCTTAGAAAATGTGGTAAACAGATTTTATGCACAAAAAGCCTCTCTGAAATGTGTGGAGAATTTTCTCTAAGGCAGACATCTGTGTATTAAACTAATTTATCAAACTGCAATTCACCTGAAACAGAATGCAAGCAGCCTTTTAAAAAAAACTGTGAACACCAATACAGTGTAATAAATAGCAAGAAAACATACTTCCCCCCCCCCCCCCCCTANAAGCTCTTCCCCGCCCCCCCCCCTTTACATTGTGTTGTTTGTTTGGGGGTTTTTTTATATCCTGGTTTTAAAAATGTCATTGTACCAATGGTGCAAATGATAATAGGATCATCTGTTTTTTGAGTTTGTAGGGGTTTTTTTGTTTGTTTAGTTGGTTGATTTGGTTTGTTTGGTTTTCTTTTTTTTTTCTCATAGCAAAAAAAAAATTAAAAGTTTATAGTGGGAAGCAATTGGTCTGAAATCAGAACTATTATTCTTTTTTTTTGTGCTCTTTTGCTCACACACTGAAAGCTGGTATTTCCTCTGTGATGACTTCAAAAACTAACACCAAGCATATTTCTGCTTTTGTGAACTCCGAGTTTTATCAGCTTCTTTCTATAACACATATTGTCTTCTCTTATTGCTTAAAGATCAGAATCCCTAATGCTGTGTTTCAAAAGCAGTAGAAAAGGTCACTACAGATCTTTTCTTTCTCTGTTTTTATTTAAGAAGATGAGTTGGGAATGTGCAGATGTAAAATGTAGTACAATCTCTTCTAAATATGAAACACATCAATATCACTGAGATTTCCATGCATGAATGAAATTTGCAGCCTCTTGGAGAACAGTATGAGAAGAAATGATTAAAAATATTTATTTTTCTTCATATACTTCCAAAATTTCCTTCAGCATAAAAATACTTGAGGACCATCATTCAAGTACAATATGTTTGGACCTGATTGTGTCACTTAGTCATCTTTAGTAGTAATTTTCCCTGCAAGTTGCCCTAACAATGTTAGTCATACTATTTGTGTACAAACCTGACATTAGCTGAGGCAGGAGAATCTAACTCTTTTACTAATTATATACTTTTTAACTGCATTAAAAATATTGCTTGGAATGATTTTTTTCCCCAGAAATTGTAAATCAAAATAATTTTAAAGTCTTTTCAGTTATAACCAATGTGTATTTTTTCTTTCTTAATAACTTGAACCTCTATATTTAAAAAATGTCCTCTGATTGAAAGTATGCTGAAAAGAAAGGATGCTTCACTGACATTTTCACATGCAAAAAATCTGCAATTAGCATATTCTCAGCAGATACAAGGGAGTGCTAAATTTATCATGACCTAAGGGATGATATAATTTGTTTTAAAAACATTTATTTGAAAACTTGTCCCAATCCCGCTGGGTCAAACACAGAAATAAATATACTGTTATATTTTCTTTAGTAATAATATTTATTATCTAATTTTCACAGCTTCATTTAAAAGTCAGACTGCTACTTTTAGGGAGTCTAAAGTTCTAATGCAGAGGAAGGCAAAGATTAATAAACATATGCAGCCATAGCATATATTTGCTACATCCAGGCTGAGTAGAGAAAAAGATCTTTTTGTTCTGATTAACAACTTCAGGATCAGGCCCAGCAGTGACAATAGAAAAATGTTTATGCACTTTGGGTTATTTTTAAAAATTTCTAGATGGTAGATGATAGTTCCCATTTATATAAGAGACCTAGCTCTGCTTTATATTTACATTCAGACAGCTTTAGCAGCTGACAATAGTTTTTGTTGTTATCTGAGCCATGCAAAAGTAAAAAAATATTACAAGACTGTCTGTAAGCGTGGTGATAAATTTATAAATAATACAACACTAATGAACTATGTAAATGAATTTACTTCTACGAAACACAAAAATATTTTTTTTTACTATTTAATAAATCTGTTTATGTTGCCTATCTGCAGAAAATTTAATGGATCGGGTAAAGGCAAGCAGAGATTTTGAAACCTTAATGATTTTTCACTTACAGATAAAATCTGCTTAGCTCTTTATTAACACCTGGCTTGGTAAAGCCAAGCATACTCCTTGCTACCTTCTCATGGCGTGCCAGTTTACTGCCGCAAATTCTGAAGTGTTTATGACAATATTGATATCACTAAACTGTCTCCTTCATAGTATTGAATAGATTTAACTGCCTTTCTTCTGTGATATGGAGTGAAATAACTAGAGGGAAGACTTGGCATCTCTCTTCATGTCCAGTTTTAATGATGTGAAAGTAACAGAAGAGAGTTTCTCTCCTGTCACTGTCTTGTTTCTCCTTCTGACTTCCTAGAGCAGGGTGAGTTTCTCTTCCAGCCTAAATCTGTGTTTTCAGCTTAACATATCATTGTCCCACGTAACTTTTTTAGTGGTAAAATACATTTAGTTTCATCTCTGCTCTGAAGGCTGATCTGAAACTCTAAATAGCACACCGTCAAAATTCTAAATAGAGACACGAGTTCTGTGAACCTATTTGCACCTCCAGGGTCGCTAGGGCATGGCAACATAAGTGTACTCGAGCAGGTGACAGCTGTCTACTGCAAGCACCCTTAAACCCTGCTGTTCCAGACTTCAAAGGAAAATGTGTGTGATCATCCACTTTTTCTGTGGAAGTTCCCAACCTTACTAATCCTGTATGGCAAGTTGTCAAGCAGTAAGAAAACACAAGTCCTCTGTAGTGCTTTAAATAATTTACTGTTATTGAGTAGCTGAAAATTAGCCTAGCCCACAGAGGCACTGTGAGTTAGCACTTTAACTGATTGCAAAAAAAGTTAATGATATTAAATAATAGAACAGCCAATAATTATTCAGCATGTATTGTAGTAAATTGTCATACACTTGTACTCACAAAGCAAAACTGTATTCTGTATCTGGTTCACACAGCCAGATTAAAATCCAATCAGCAGCAGCATATTGAAACAATATTGGCCTCCTGTCAGTTCAGATCACTGAGCTGCAGAAGAGATAAAACCTCTTCCCCTAGTGCAGAATCTCACCATGCTTAGCTCACTGTGGGCTTTTTTCCTATTTATCCTCCCTTGCTTTAGTACCCCTATGATGATAAGAACAGATCATGTTAAATTCAGTTGGACTGTGTGTGGTGGCAGTGCTGTGGACTGCTGTTGCTTTGGGGAGCTGGATCACCTCCCTTGAGGCTCCCTGTTGCCTTGCAGCTTCCTCCCCAGGAAGGGTTGGGTACATCCTCACAGGAAGCCATGTGCTGTAAGTCCCCAACAAAGGAGCCTGGGGGTTGCTCTCAGATCTCCCAGCTGGGATATATCGTGCTGAGCCAATGCTTATGACCTCAGAGACTGCCTGAGCTTTCCCTCACCTGACAGCATGTCTTGTGGTGTGCCTCCTGCATCATGCCATTTACAGTTGGATGCTCTTGTGCACTTCAGTGCCAGCTTTAACTGTATGGTGTTATATCATCTTTCCTTTTAGACTGCTGCCTTCTTGCCTGTACCTTGTATGTGTTAGTGAAGTCCTTTACTATTCCTAGAAGAAGGCAGGAAAGACATCAAAGATGAAGGAGAGAGAGTGAGAGGGGGAGAGGGAGAGAGGATGACTCAGAACTTTAAAAAGGTTTTGAAAAATTCTTCAAAAAGGATTTCGTGGTAAGACCTTTTATAAATATCTGATGTGATACTGAGAAAATCACTGATGTTTCTCCCTTTGCTTTAGTGTAATACAGGCACATTTTTCAAGATGAAGTACATAAAATTTATTTTCAGAAATGTCTCATCTTGACAACTGTATTGTGAAATCAGAAAGAGCCAGGAGGGTTCTGAAAATGTGCATTTGAGTCCCTTTAAAGAGAAAGGGTTTTAATGAGAATGTTACATTTCCCAGAAGAATATAGAGATGCTAATCGATTCAATAAAAGAAAATGTTACTGTTCCACCAGCTATGTTTCCTATAAGGATAACCATCTCTGAGAAAACCTGTTTTTAATCCTAGCTGACATTGTGGTGAAAATCCTTAATAATAAATTCCAGTGGTGGCTGAGATGTGGGCAAGGTCTGTTGTTCATTGTTGACAGAACACCATAATTTGATGCAGATACTTAGACACCCACAAAAAACCCCCCCTTTTATCAGTGAAGGTTAGTACCTCTAGGTTTGAATAGCAACTTAGCAAATGGTTTGAGAATATTAATTTTAGAATTAAAATATCTCCTTGTAGTGTACAAAAATCAGCAAGGGACAGAAACACTTATTACTGCCAAAAGCAAGAGTTATTGAGATCATTTATCCTTCTGAGAACCAGAAATCAGTGGCTCAGGTGTACTGCCATTTTCCATATTTTGAGGAGTACAGCTGCTGTGTTTGCATGGAAGTTTTCTCCTTTATACCAGCCTGGAATTGAGGCTTCCATAGGTGTCTTTGTGCTGCCCCTGTGGTGCACTACAGGCTATAGTGGATATTCACACTCCTGTAATCCTCGAAGACATGCCAGTATTTCTCTGTAGTGTGTAGTTCTCACTACATCAGCTGAGACTTAGATATTAAATACCTTTGTCTGTCCAGCTCTTAAATCCTTTTAAAAATCTAGCTTATAGATAAGAGGTGAGTCCTACAAAAAGAGTTAAAGTGGAAAACAGTAATTCTTTATTCAGTGCAGGTTTGTGTAGTATGTGGGGACGTATTGCAGGAGGAGGATGAGGGAATACTGAGTTGCTGTTGCTTCCTTCTCTGAAAAGTGACCATCCTCCTGCACACAGAATAAAACAAACATCCTGCAAGGAAAACAGCAAGATGTGACAATGTCAGCGTTACTCTTTGTCACAATAATTTAGAATTTAGCCTGAGAATAGAATTAAGCTGAACTATGCACTTATTGATGTTTTGATTTAGTTTACTTTAACATAAGATGCATGTAGTCACTTTCTACACTAACAGCAGTGTGTATATATAAATAGCTTCATAGTTCGCTACAGAGACCACACAAGCTACTATGTGGTAGTTTATGTGATTCTATGGATGTAACATTAACTTTTGCCCTTCCTCCTACTTCTTTGTCTCAGAAATATAAAAAAAAAAAGTTTCCAATTCTCATCTCTTCTGAGCTGCAGGAGAGTGTTTACTGTATTCACCCATTTTCAGAGTCTTTCAGTATTATAATGGAACAAATGAGTAATGTAAGTACATAAAGAATGGAAAAAAGAAAGCTAGTAAAAAAGTCTTAATTTCTGTAGAGTTGGAACCAGCAGGAGTCTCTCTTGTTCTTTTATTCACAGAAGCACATGCAATGCTTCAGAAGGAAGGATTTCCCAGCTGATAAAGAACAGAAAATTTTAATACATTTCTTACTGCAGAACTAATTACAACCATTGTAATACTGCTTACATGTATATGTTTTCCTATTCAGCACAAAAACTCAGAGCTGCAACATAATGAATGTTTTTGTTTTTCCTTTTTAATCTCAGCATATTAGGAAGCCATCTTGATGCAGGCTACATTAGTCATAATCTTACCTGCTGTTACAAGCAGAGTGTATGGAACAACTGAAGCACTGACAAATCTTTAGGCTTTTTGTTTGATCAAATATGAATAATGTATGTAAGAGGAGATGTTAGGATAGTACTCTGTCGATAATAAACTGATATTAGCAAACTCACAAAATGTTGTATCTGTGTAAGTAATGACTTTGGTTGTTTACAGTTAATCTGAAAAGGAAGAAAATAATAAAAGGCAGATACTAAGAAAGTGGCTTTTCTTCTTTTAGAAAGAAAACCTAGGACAAAAGAAAATATGCATACCTTAAAAACAAATTGAAAAATTCATGCTAGGATTTTTTTACAGATATTTTTAGGCGTTTATCAGTTTAGACACTTTTTCAGGAAGGTTGTTAACTTACATGCCCTCTTCTGAACATCTGTAGATGTGAAAGTGAATTCTTATGCAGTTGTTTACAAGGACAAGTTACTATGGGATTTTCTAGGCCTTTATTGTTGTTTCCCAACAAGTTTTGTGAGAAATCCAGGCTTTTGGAGGAAAAAAGGTATAATCTTGTAAAACAAAAACCTAATCAGTATTGAGAAAGTGTATCAAGCATTTTTAAGGAAGAAAATGTAACTTTATGACAAAGAGATGGGTTTTTTTGAATGTGTACACCCAGTTATGATTCTCCAAACAGAATATAATTCCCCAGTTGAATAATGACAGAAGTGAGAGCAGAGTTATGAGTATGATGGTAGGAGATGACATTACAGCTATAGCCATGGCAGTGTTGCATAGTAAGAGATTGTTGAGGGGCAGAAATGGGGCTATGCTTGAGTAGAGAGAAGTGTCATATGCTCACTATATTTAAAGACCAACTCTTCAGAAGCCTCCAGTTTATATGAACCATGCATCATATACAGAGAATCCTTTATTTAAAATATTAAATTAGGGTTTGAAACACTCTGAAGCCAGACTGCAAGAAGGCCAAAGAGGGACTTTTGACAAGGTCATGTAGTGGCAGTGTAATGGGCAATGGCTTTAAACTGAAAGAGGGCAGGCTTAGATTAGATACTATGAAGAAATTCTTAATTGTGAAGGTGGTGAGGCACTGGAACAGATTACTCAGAGAAGTTGTGGACGCTCCCCCTCTGGAAGTGTTCAAGTCGAGGTTGGATGGGGTCTTGATAAACCTTGTCTAGTGGAAGGTGCCCCTGCCTGTGGCAGGGGAGTGGGAACTAGATAATCTTTAAGGTACCTTCCATCCCAAACTATTCTATGATTCTCTGATTCTGTGATTTTCCTTCTGCAGCAACTGAATACCTGAGGTGACTGATCCAGGTGATCAAAATGTCATGGGCACAATTTCCTTGTTCTCTACACCCGTCTCCACCATGTCTCAATCATAGTCAACATGCATTCTTTTCTCACAGGAGACTTTCCCCCAACCTGACACCCCTTTCCCCCTACATCTCAGAGTTATACAAGAAGTCACAGCCACAAAAATCCTCTAAACTGTGTCAGAGAAGTCAGACAAAAATTGAAAGCAATGTAACATGCACAGACAGAAAGATCTAAAGTACGTGTTCAGACCTGACTAACAAAGTTCATTTAAATCCTGTTATGCCAGCTTTAATTCCTTGAGTAGTTAACACTACGAAAGAGAAACACCCAGGAAATGTCATGCAGTCAAGGAAAAGAGCAAGTGTTCATTTTAATGTTGTAACGAGAAGAAAAGCCAAGAGCAGTCAAGTTCTCAAATTCCCATTTTCTGAGTGTTCACCTCTGCTTTCAGTGTCACCCCAAAATTTTCAGGCTTATGACTTTGTTGTTGTTGTTTTGTATGGAGAGGAAGATTGTACATAACCACATTACAAAATCTACTATTCATATAAATGCTCGAATAAGCCACAGAAATACCTCATGGAAAATTTCTCCGCTTAATTTTATTCAGCTACTCACATTTTGCATGAGCTGTGAGGACATCAGATAAGACCAGAAGTAACTTCCCAGATCCATTTCTTTGCAATATTTGATATACGTTTCCAAAGGACACTCTACATTTCATCAACCTTTCTGTCTATGAGCATGTCTTATTTGGTAGAGACTAAAGCTACTTGTGTTTAAATCACTTCTTTTGTAAGAAAGAAGTAAAGGAAAGATAGAGAAGAATTTCAAGGAGTGGTAGAAAGTATTCTATTGAATGTAAAGCATTGTTTTATTTTGGTTTTTAAGAAGCTATGAAGAAAATGTATTATAAAAGTATTAGACATTTATCCAAACATCTGGGGTTTATTCGAACCAGGCTTTATCCCAAGTTCTTAAGTGCCTACCCAGAATTATTTTTAAGCTTCCAGAAAAACAGTATATCTTGTCTATGATATGCCTTACAGACTGATTTAGAGTACATACTTGTAGACTTGTTCTGAGGAGAGTCTCTGATGGACTGTCTTAATAAACTCCCTAACCATACATGCACTTTAAAGCACCACATCACTTTAAAAATTGAAAAAAGGCAGTATAAACTCAATTTGATCCCAGTGGTAGTAAGCATTGTAGATCTTGCATGAGGTACAATTTTTTTCTGCCTTCATGCAGTTTGCAGGATGCACAAGAAGTGAAATGCCCGACTTATTTGCCTTTGCCCTTTGGGTAATCACTATCATTTTAGTGAGCTTCTGAATGTACTCTAGGATATTGGTAATGAAAGCCAATATCAGATGCATACAGTATAAGACAACCTTATTGCAGTGCTGCCATCACACATCATTACTATCAATTTGACCTTGTCAGCACACTGTGCAATATGTTCTTTGCTTTAGGTTTTATTACTGCTATTCTTACTGTCTGCAGGAGTTACGTGATCTAATTGATCTCAACAGCACACTCACCCACAACGAGAATAAATGTTCTGTCTTCAGGCATGTTATTGTAGTGATTTCTTGCATTTATCCATAGCTCATATCTGAGCAGACCTGTTATGTGCATTATTATGCACTGCAATGTATTTTGCCTTTTAGATAAGATCTTGCACTGCCTGTCATTCACTCTCCTTTAACATGAGTAAAGAGCTTATTAAGGATGCATACTTCATCCTCTGAGATTAGCTGCTGTCAACGCATTTATGCCACCATTTATTCTAAAAATGTTGCAGGGAAAATGCCATTCAACAAACATAGTTTTTGCATGCTTATCTTCAATATATTAAAATAGTATTCAGGTCACTGAGTCAAATTGAAATGCTCCTGAGACCAGAAATACACAATGTTTTCCAATTGCATAGCAGGGTAATGAAGAATTTAACGCATTAAAGAAGGAAGAATTACAAAATTGTAAAAAAATAGATTATCAAAGTGATTTCATATTGTGAAATTGCAAGGCAGAGCTAAACTAGCTGTTACAACATTTGGAAAACTTTTCAAGGGCCAGAGAAGGAAGACATTTTGCTAGAAAGAAAAATCAGCATTTGTTAATAACCTGTTTGAATGGTGAGAGGGGAGAATGGAGAAAGCTGATGAAGGAGAGAGACTCAGATACCTACACAGCAGACAGAGATTTAAGAATGAAACTAATAAATAGTGAACAGGAGTTAGGATAAGAAATAGAGAAAGCTATGATAGCTTTGGAATAAAGAATGAATTACAGCTTTAACCTTTAACCTTGTGGATACCTTCTAAGAGCTTGGAATTTCATCTAATGTAATCAGCTTGGTTTCCTCGACAGTTTGTGAAGCAGGTTATTCCAAAGGCTGATTCATGTCTTCTCTCAGAGATACATATTGCTAAACAGTCTGAAATATAGATGTTTTGTTCTCTCTCTCTTTCTGCAATGACTATGATGAGAGTTTAAACTGACTGTCAAAATTTTACACGGCTTCAGTTAGGAGGGGTGCATGTGCCTAACAATATCAAGATGGTTTTACACCTGCAGCAGTACAACCCGGCAGGAGAGAGCACCTGGGCTGATGCAACAAAATATGACACAAAAGTAAGGTTAAATAAGGTTAAACCTAGCATGAAGCTGGCAAAAACCAATGGAAGAATGATTCCTCAGTGAAATTTGCAGAAGAACTGATAAAAAACCAAAACAAAACCCCCAATAAAACAGATTTCAATGGATTTATTACAGAATTAAACTAGATGTTAATTTTGGTAATCTGTAAACAGCTTTATACTGCACAGAGGACAAGAGCGCATTTATTTAATCTCATTTTGTTCCAGAGGAAATACCATGTTTTCTCATGAAACAGCTTCAATTCTTTGAGATGATGTGCTTTAACACTCAAATCTTCAGTGAAACAATTTGGTAGATCCATGTAACAACACTTTTCCCCTCACTTCTAGAGGCAGCAATTTGGCGGTGGCAGCACCTGGAAAGGACAATAGGAATGCTACAACCATAACATAGTTCAGCACAGGAGGAAGCCTAGATATAATATTTCTAAAATCTGAGATATTACTTGTTTCTAAATATACATGTTTTTAAATTGAATCAACATTATATTCCCAGGCATTAAAATTACTAGCAACTAAATAATTTCTAGCCTTAATTTGAAATACTTCACAAACATAGCATTACCATTTCATTAATATAAATTCTGTGGATAGAAAATGGAAAAAAATCATAAAAGGATAAAAACCATAAAGACAAGGGAACACAGAAAAGAACAAAACTTCTTACAGTAAAGCATTTTACACATACTTTCAGGAAGTTTCCATATTGACTATTTTTTCAAGTGCATCTATAGCTTTAATAGTTACGTTATTCCCATCACTATAATATATTTTACATTGAATTTTTTTAGAACCGTGGAAACAAACTTTTATCCTACTTTTATTGAATAAAATTTTGCATTTATGGATTTCTTCAGTGCTGTAGCATGATATATTAATGTTATAGATTATCACTGTAATAATGCTACTATAGTGATACTTACATAAAAAGCTAATTTAGATACAAAAAGCAATTTAGGAGGTACAAAAATAATTCTGTTATAGATGTACTCTGTATGTTCTGTGCTATAGTTAAGTAGTTGATGCTTTTCTAATGTCATTTCATTAGTAGAGAAACTGCATAATGAAATATGCATCTGTGTCTTCAGCACAATAAAACATGGCTCCAGTTGAAAAGAAATGTATTCTATGATGGAAATTAATTTAATCTTTCAGGGGATAGTTACAATGTTTCACTAAATGACTTATACGTGTACTAATCATTATAGGTTAAATTATTATACAAACAAAGTTAAACAAGAGTCTTAAGACAGCCCCAATTATTTCCAAGTTAAAGGAAACTATGGAGATTCATTAATTAAAAGAAAAAAAAAAGAAAAAACTTGTTTTAAATTAGAAGTTAGCTCTTGATATGTCACAAACAATAACATGACCTTTATTTAAAAAAAGAAATTACCTGAAACCAAACCAAAAAAATAATAACAACAAAAGAAAGTTAATGGAAAGTGGCAAAAACAAATTACTTGTGAATATTTGTTTCAATTGCGCAAGTTTTTTCTCTTTAACCTCTCTCACATCCATTTGTTGGTAAGAATAATATACCTGTAAGAAACATGTTTGGAGCAATGGTTATGCCTTTTTAACATTTGTTAACATGGTTTGTTATTATCTTTCTAAATGTAATAGCTTACATTTATAGGCAAAATTTATTAAAATAAAAGCACAAATATCTGTTAATTGTCTGGGCCCACATGAGCATGCTTGGTAAGAGCAGTACTGAGGTTTCTTAGTGAATCCCCTGGCTCTCCCTGAGCATTGATTCAGTTTGAAAGGGATACTCTTTCACAAATAGTCGATTATTTTTGAAAGTAACCATGACAAGAGCTCTGGTCTCAAATTGGTATCAGTATCAACTGGTATCGCTCAAACTGCTGGAGCAAATCTAAGTGTTTGAACATTTTCTCCTTTTGGACATCTTCATATCAGGAGGATGGTGGAGACATTTATCCAAGGGAACTAAGTAAAACTAATCTGGAGGAAGTAAAAGCCATATTTCATATAAAACATTTCATATATTGTCAATAAAGGCACTTTGTCATTTCGATATAGGAAGCTTGTCCTATGGTACAAAATTTCTTTCTATTGTGGATGTAGCATTTCTCATGCACTGTTTTTTATTTACTTCTCACTAAATGACACAAAGCAGCCAGACGAGGAAACAATTGTATATAATTGGTCATCAGATACAAAAACATTTAACACTGACTGCAAATATTTAATATGTGTAATTTGTGAAGAATTCCAGAGATTAATTTACTTTACCTATACTATGTATTTGAAATCACACTAGAATAATTTTGCAAAATAATTCTGCAACACATTTCTGTTGCAACAGAAACTGCAACACAGTTTCTTTCTGTGAAGAAACCAGGATAATTTTTCAGCTCTTTATTAAATGAGATAAAAAAAAATATGCTTGATTTATCTGTAATGGATAATTTAAGCAAAACTCAATTGTTCACATAAAATGTTTTACCGATGACCTACGGGATGGGATTCCATGTTCTTTTTCCATTAAATTGCAAGGGAAGGAGTGTAGGTGATGTCACCACTCTGCACCTAATTACTATGGATGGACAACTCATAGAATGTGGCTTTTTTAGAGGTACTTATTTGGATTTGTGGATTTTATGTGCTGAAAGAACTAAAAGAAAAATTAACGTCAATTGAATTCCATTCCATCACGTTTAATTTGTACCGCCACTTCTCCTTCCACATTCTATTTAAATCTCTTCCTTTTCACAAACAGCCCCATACCCTTCATTCAGCACTTACCTTTGCTTAGCCAAGACTCTTCAGTGCAAAAATTAATCTCCTTGGCTTTCGATGCTGAAGTATCCCTAAGGTTATAATCAGCTTTTTATTTAGGAGGAACAGGAGGTATGTCACAATAGCATAGACAAAGATAGTTTATTTTAGTGAACCAGCACGATTTGAGGTTTTGTGGCCAAAAAAAAACCTCGAGGCAGAGAAGAGCTCAGTTTATCTGAGCTATACACATCTAATCAGTATGTTTTCAGCATAATCCAGATACTTAATCTTTTTCGTACTGCTGATGAAATGCCTAGTATCTTTACTATGAGGTGAAAAATCCTGCAATTTAAAGAAATAGAAGCAGCATGGGTAATGAATGATATATAGTAACGATACCAAGCATGCAACTGATTTCACAGGTGCTTACTGCCCTGATTCCAAACCCTTAAAAAGCAAATGTTTATCATATATGTATTTCCTACATTACATCAGCAATCAACACAAAATACTTAATATTTCTCACAAGAGATCACTCTTTTCCAAAAGTATACCAAGAGTCTTTACACAGTATAAAAGTGTATTATTCCCTCAAGCTGAGCATAGTAAGAACAATTCTACTAAGTGGTTTAAAACAGAAGATAATGAATAATAATGTCTAATCTGTGGGAATCCAAATCTAAAGAGGTCTGTGAAGGGATATTTCAGTATTCTGTTCTGACTTGGAGAAGAAAATACAGTGTGTGGATTGTTAAGTCACATTTTAAAAGCTACTGATTTAGTATAATTGACCACAGAATATTTCTTGAGTTTCTAAGGCAGAGCAGGAATTGTAAAGCCACAGCAATAGCTTGATAAAGGGATCTTGAGTTTAAATAAATCAGAATCTGCACTGCACTTTTTCATGCTCCTATGCAGAGATCACAAAGTGTGACTGTGGAATAGAGAAAATTCTATACACAAACAAAAATGAACAGAAGAATAAGAAAGGCTGAGAAACACAAGAGACTGTGATTTCTTCTGAGTCAACATAAGACTTTCTTACTGCAGTCACCTTAAAGACCAGAGATATTTAATGCACCTAGGTAATACTAGCATTCACTGCTCTTAGAAAAGAAATATATCCATACACATATTTAAACACAGATGATCTATTCACAGTATGGGATTGATTGCAAAATTAAATTTTGAAACAAAAAGGTATTTCAGTACCTGGTATGGTGATAAGGAGCGAGACTCCCAAAAGTACATAGATAAGGCACCTGGTTGTCATTATATGTGAAAAATCCAAAATGCTGGTTTTCAAAAGCTTATTCAACTACTGATTGGAAATCAAGGTTGATCCGGAGTTTTTTATGTCTCTGTTTGGTGAACAGCCTAAATTTTGTCTTTGGGAGCAGATATAGTAGTTGATTTTAGAACAAATATGTTTGTAATACATTAGATAATATACAAAACATATTATACAAAAGTGAAGGAGGTGCTGATTTTATACACTGCAGGCTGGGTATAAGCATTCAGCTGACATATGGATAATTGTGGATTTTTTGGTTTATCGAGTAAGTAAAACTTGTAATAAAATCTTAAATTTTGAGTCTTTCCTAGTATCTTTAAGAATAGTCTTTTCTTAAAGTTTGTCTTTAAATGTTTTATTTTTCTAATTATCAAAATACCAATCAATGTCTTTTTGTGTGTTTTGCTTTCTATCATTATACAGAAGCAACCTTGATATTTATTTTTCTTATCAACTGCTCCTGGAAATCTTACTACATGTAAGCACAAAAGAAAACCCAACCCAACCAACCACCCAACCCCCCAAAAATGGCACGAATACTATTCACAGATCCAATCAAAAATATATACATATTTGCCTTTGGAAAAGATTCAGAACTGTGACATATCTTACACACAAAATTGCATCTTTCAGTCTTGACCTCCCTGACAAAGATTTTGTGTGTTGGTTGATTGCCAGATCTGAAACTAATGTACATTGGGCAGCAAGTATGTATGATGTCATTGGAGCTGCTGTTGCCACCTGAGCATCTATGCCTGGGGACTACACTATGAAATGAGTCATACAGTCATGTCATAAATACCTGTCTATAACTAATGTTTAAACTGTGTTTAATGTTCTCAGTGTGGCTGTTAGAATAATCTTCATCTCACTGTTCACATTAGTTGCAAGCAAAATTATGATACGCATCCACTAAAAAGATGGAGGGTTTGGCTCTTTTAAGCTCTTAAATTGTTCAAGGACTCAAATATATTAAAAGGGGGGTAAGCAAATTTGAAGTTCTGCATATTAGAAATCTGTATCCTTTTCAGAATAATAGGAATTTTATTTGGGAAGAGATCTGCTGAAACACTTGACATGTTCCACTTAAAAGCAAAACTAATATATTTTAACTTCAAAGATGGAATAACATTGTAGAGAAAACAATAAGATTCTCTTTGACCGAGAAATAATCTTTTGCATTGCCAGTGACACACCTAGAGATTCAAAAATATCTGTAAGTGAACTGTTTAATTCTATGTCTCAATCATACAGCTCATGATAGCTGAACATGTGATATCACATCCTACATTATTTGTTACAGTGACATTGCTGATTTACGACTTTTTTTTTTTTTTCATTTTTAAACAAATTGTTAGAAATGCTTCCCAAGCCTATAAACAAGTTTCTGCATCAAGTAGAGTGCAAGCGTCTGAACTACAATTGGTCTCAGGGAAGTGTATTTTTTTTTCCGTAGAAATTTAAGATATTCTGAAACATCATCATCTGAGGAAGCAAACAGAAAGATACACTTGGTACAAAGTGTGAAATTTGCTTCTAGCCTTGCCATTTTTGCTTATAATTCATGTAAATCCATTGATTTCATCTAAATTACTATATATTTACACATTAGTGGGAAACAGAAGGCATTTCCTAAGTTTTAAATATTTCTGTATTTCCTTCAATATCTCTTCAATGACATTTCGGGGAAGCAAAAGCTGAAATTCTTGTCTTCCTCCCTAGTGGTCTTGTGCATTACAACACAGAGTCAGTCTCCTTTTTCTTTATCCCTGCTGAGGGGCTACTGCCCTCATTTTGAAACAATGCAGTCTTTTGTGATTACTTCTCCCATCATTACAGAACACAGCAATCCTTCTCTGAAGGATCTGGTCACTCTTTTCTCAACCATGGATGATGGTAACAATGTCAAGGTATTCCTTTAGGAGATGCTGTATATTTCTGAGCAGTACTTTTGATTTGGGGGCAGCAGCTACCATGCACTGCCTTATTCTCAGCTACCAAAGGAAATCAGGGTTAAGGATTATTTTAACAGTGGTTTTCTAACCTAGTAAATCATATTGAGCAGACAAAGTTTACAAGGATATTTCTAAATCAGTGTCCTAATTCTATGTGCTGTACTACCAAGTTTCCCTAAAGAAGAGAAGCCTTCCAATTGCAGAGGGAATCCCAGCAACATTATTCAAGGCTTTCTCCCTCCTGGTGTGAATCTTCTTGCAGGTTATATTTTTTTAATCTCTTATGCTGAAAAAAAATTAACACAAGCCAGTGCTCTGGTACTAGCTGCTGTGCCTTTGGTTAAAGAGTGGGGTCCATTTACAGTCTGATGAATAATACTCTTGTTGGAAAACCTAGAAAAGTCAGAGCATTCACCTCAAGCATGTGCCTGTGGTTGTGTGTATTCTTTCACTGTGGGGAAGCACAGTTTAGGTTTGTGCTGGAGAGCAGGCTGTCTCACGTAGATAAGTTACAGGGTACAGAAGAGGCTGGAAATTGTCTTCTATATGCAGCCTGGGTGAGGTCACCTTGGGTTAAGAGAAAGAGCCTTAGGCACAAAATCTGAACCCTGACACTTCTCACAGAATAAAACTTGTTCTGTTTTCTTTACAGGGATTCTATTCTCTATGGCTGAGAGGAAAGAAATATTTCCTTCCTGGACTCAATCTAAAGCCCCCATATTTTATTTAGTGAACAGACTATATATAATCAATGCAGAGATGTTTAAACTGTGTTATTATTGTAGCAGTAACAATTTGTCTGATTACATGTAGCTTCCGTGTTTATTATGCATGCCCAGTAGGAAAAAAATCTTACAATTCTTTCTTAAATAGAAACATCCTTTGATTACATTTGAGATACAGCTTTTAATTTTTAAAAGAAAATTATTCCCCAAGTGGTCTATTTGTATGTGGTGCACAAACCTTGAGACTTGCAATCTTCCCAGTGTATTAAATCCCACTGAGATAAACATAGCAGCCTGCTTTAGTCAAGAAAAAAATGTAGACTGATTTTTTTCTTGTCTTTTTTTCCAGCATAAGCTATAACTTTGTACCTGTCTGAATATCCCCCTTAGAAATAGAGTTCTTATAAGAAATTCATCCTATGTGTGAAAGGTCAGAGTCAGAGGCTAAGTGTTCTACAGCAAGCCTCTAGGCTTGTTGTTACATAAACCCAGAGGAATAAAAACATGTTCAAGTCAGGCAATAATGAGTAAAGAGAAACAAAACAAAAATGCCCTGGAGGAAAAAAAAATAATATCCACCTCTGTGTTCTCCGGGGAAAAACAGACAGTAAAAAAAAAAAATAATCCATTGAAAGAAAATGTTTACTGTAGAAGATTTAAATGGAAAAGCCTGTATCAAACCACGTAAATAATTTATACAGAAAATCCAACAAAACAACAATTCTCTTTGCGATCTAGTATTGGAATATATTATAATTACCCACAAATTAAACTAAGAGTACTTAAAAATTTAAAATATAATAAGACATAGATAAGCCAAGTGAAATTGTCTATACAACTTAACGTTGCCCTAAGATGATGTTATGCATTAATCACATGATTCTGTTTTTCATTCGTGGTCTTGAGTGAACCTGAGGAATCACTTCACTTGTGAAAACACTACTTATTACTCACTCCCACTCTGCATGGGCAACAGTGACTAAAATACAGACTGAAATGATACAGTTTAGCTGTAGAGTAGGGAAATTACTATCACCTGACAGCTGTCATATATATTTAATTGCAGATGCAAAAATATAAAAATTATTTCACTCTCAAATGAACACTTGGTCTCTTTTTTTATTAAAAAAGTAATCAATTCCAAAGCTTGTCCTTTCACTAACAGTCAACTATATAAAGAGAGATGTCTGGTGTATATGAATTGCTCCTGTGGGAACCTGAGGTGGTTTTGGACTGTGATAGGACATATCTGAGGATACCTGTGCATGACAGCTGGGAAACTGCTAGGAAACTTTAAAAATAACATCTCGATTCATAATGAAACAGACAAAAGCCAAAAGAATAACCTGAAATTTCTTACATATCAGTAAGTTTGCTCACTACTGCAGTTAGTCCATCTGCCATCCTAAGGATGACAGTAATGCTTGTCAGAACTAAATTACTGAGAGTATTAACAGTATTCAACCAGCTGCCAGTCAAATTGCAAGAGCCTACCCTCTGCCTGTTCGAGGGTTTACCGCTTCATATGTCTCGAGACAAGGTCACTTTACTTTGCCTTATGACATTAGGAGATGTGTACTTTCTTACCCTTATAAATGCAGGACCTTAGAATGTCTGTGTAGGTATGCAGGAGCAAAAAGCAGGCTATGAAAAATGTAGTTTATTGCTTTTCTGAATATAAGATTGATTTCTATTCAGTTATACTGAACGTAAGACATACTTTACAGCTATTAATCTGTACAGTAATTATCATTAGTCTTGCAAACTGAAGATAATGTAAAAGCTTTTGCTGAAATATAAAAAATTCCAATGGCTCATAACTAACAAACAACTTCAGTTTCTGATTAAAAAATTCTCCTTATTCACTCAAGGTCATGCCTAATTATCATAAATTGTCATAGGTTTATGTAGTTGGATTTTGGTGGCAGGGGGGCCTAAGGGGTAGCTTCTGTTAGAAGCTGCTAGAAACTTCTTCTGTCCTATGAAGAGCCAGTGATAGCCAACTCCAAGAGGGACTTCCTGCTGCTGGCCAAGGCTGAGCCAATTAGCACTGAAACGCTTCTGTGATAACATATTTAAGAACAGAACTTCCAGTCCGGGAAGAGCTGAAGAGAACTTGGGAATAACAATATAGGCACCAAGGTCAGTGCAGCAGGAGGGGGAGACGGGCCTCCCCCTTCCCCAGGAGCAGAGGAAAGACTTAGAGCTGAGACCCCTGCAGCCCATGGAGGGTGCAGAGACCCCCCTGCAGCCATGGAGAAGCCCATGCTGGAGTAAGTGGATGCATGAAGGAGGCTGTGACTCTGTGGGAGGCCCAAGGATAGAGCAGAGTCCTGCAGCAGACCTATGGCCTGTGGAGAGGGAAACCCACGCTGGAGCAAGTTTGTCCTGGGTAGGACTTGTGGTGCTGTGAGGGACTCCACAGGAACAGTGTAAGGACTCAGAGCTGTGGCCCCTCTGTAGCCCGTGGTGAAGACCATGATGAAGCAGGCTGTCCCCCTGCAGCCCATGGAAGACCATCGGGGTGCAGAAACCTGACTGCCCCCCACAGAGGAGTGACCCACAGGACAGCAGATTGGGAAGAACTGCTGCCCAAGGGGTGGACTCATGTTGGAGAGGTTCATCAAGGACTGTCTCCTGTGGGAGAGACACCACGGAAGCAGGGGAAGGACTCAGAGATGTGGCTCCCCTGTAGCTCATGGCAAAGACCATGGTGAAGGAAATTGTCCCCTTGCAGCCCATGGAGGACCATCAGGGTGCAGGGACTCGACTGCACCCCATGGGAAACAACCCCCACTCCTGTCCCCCTGCACTGCTGAGGGGGGGGGAGGAGAGAGAACACAGAAGGAAGGNTGACTGCAACCCCCCGCTCCTGTCCCCCTGCACTGCTGAGGGGGGAGGAGAGAGAACACAGAAGGAAGGAGGGGTGGGAGGAGAAAGTGTTTTAAGACTGTTTTATTTCTCACTCTTTTATCCTGTTAGTAATAAATTTAAATTTTATCTCACGTTAAGTCTGTTTTACCAATTAATAAGTGACTTCTCCCAGCTCTTATCTCTATGCAAGAATCCTTAGCTGTTTTTTTTTTTTCCCTCTCTCTGTCCAACTGCAAAGGAGAGTCAGAGAGTAATTTTACTGAGTATTTGAAATCTGGCCAGGCTTAAACCACCACATAAATAAATAGAAACTGATTGCTCTGTCCAGATCATATAGCAATGTTTTTGACACAAACGTTTCTACTGCATGTTAATTTTCTTTTTTTCCTCCTTTTGGTAAAAAATTTCTGAAATATCCTTCTTTCAACACAAGTAAAAAATGTGAATTTAGTCTAGACAATAAACACCTGCATGAAAAACAGGAAAAGTAATTATATTGTAACTATTAATGCAATAATTTGTAAGTTTCATATGTTAGAATCAATGAAATCTTCTGATATTGAAAACAATTTCAATTATTATATCATTTTTTAATCAAAGAGTGTGACTGTCATTGTGCTGCTATTAAAAGCAAAAAATGGGTGCAAATCACCATGTTTTTTGGAAAACTCTTTTAAAAGTTAGTTAGGATGCCTTTATTATATTGAGTGGCTTGTGATGAAAACAAACTTCTCCAGTAATTTATAATTCAGCTTCAAGACACTGTCATAATTAAGAATTGAAATTTCTGCTATAAATACTCTGCTTATATTAGCTGCATACATTTTTATACACATAAACCATATATATATTTATATATGTATATATATGATATATTTCCATTAATGACAGCTTGGCACTCAGGAACTAATGCTTTATAACACTGATGAAGGCTTAACAAAGAAAAAAATCTAACATTGAGAAATAATCTGTAAGTACATGAAGTTAAGTATTGTGTACGTGACATTTTATATGAAGACCTAAATTTGAACTGTTAAACTTCAGGCTGGTTAGGGTTAACCCTTTCACCATATAAAGAAAATGCATTGCAACAATTGTTCCCTTAAAAATTTCAGGTTATAAGTTATAAGTTGTTTTGATCAGTCCATTTGTATGTGGTTACAAGCATGTTAACTGAGCAGCATGAATAATTTAGTGCTCTGCCTGTGGAGGTAGAAGTGGAAATAATATAAATGTAGCTCAAAGGAAGATCCAAATACGCTGCAACATTTTAAAAGGCAGCAAAACTAGTAAAGGTAAATTACTAATATGGACCGCATAAAGTGGCCCCTTATGGTACTCAATTTTCTCAAAAATTTTGATTCATCTCATGTTGTTTTCCTTAGAAATATGGCTAAAACCAAAGTGAAGTTATTTATCTTTCTACATGAAGAAGCAAATCCACTTAAAATTCCTTCCATCTGTTATGATCTTCATCTTCAAAGAAGAACAAGAAATTGAGGGAATCTACCACAACTATTCCTAATAAATAATTTTCCTTCTGAAAATTTAGTTCATCTCTAAAATGAAAACTCCCTCAAACATAGAATTCAATGCTCATGGAAACAATACAAATTGCCACTAAAAATATAAACTAGAACATGATTCAGCCTTTATTATCCTCACTGGGTCATACTGCATTTTTCTCCCTTGGAGCACATCACCTAATCATGTAAAGGATATGTTGTTTTCCTATTTTTATTCCTATACAATTAATTAAATCAAATATTTAATTTTCTCCTAATTCCAACCACCTAGTAGTAGCAGTGTTGAGAGTTTGGAGAAGACATAAAAATACAAAATACTACTTGGTATCTTAAGCGGCCACTGACACTGAAATATAATTCTGCCTGTGTTCTGTGTCTTTAATGGAAAATACCAGAAAAGCTGGTTTTGCCCAGTTTATCACTCTCAACTCTCTTCCCCTTCTCTTTATAGAACTTCAGAACTTACAAGGTCTGCAAAGAGAGCATCCTCTTCAAATTCCAAGAGCAAAACCTGTCCCTTCCTTACTTGTGTCTATCTTCTATGTCCCAGCCTGAATTTTGAAGATTTTGGCTGCACATTCATGCCAGCTTGTAATGTCATCTGCATGAACTTCTCTCCCTAACCATAGGATGCAACAATGCAGTGTCATGCAGAGCAAGACAACAAGCACTCTGTCTAGGGCTACTGAGAGAAGTTTCCTCATTTTACCATCCATGTGGTTTTAAGTGACATTTGAACTTTCTCCTGACTAGAAAGATTACAGTGCTGCTGACATTCTGCAGCATCAACCTTAAGACGTGACATCTTCTGTCTTGAGCAAGAACAGAAAAATAAAAATAAAAGAAATACACTGTAGAGTTTAACATTATAGAGACAAAACAGAAGACAGAGGATTGTTCTGCTGTAAAATAAGTGGATCCACTTTACAGATCAGAATTATAAGGAGTGCCTCTGTTTGGTTTGAATGTAATATCAGAAATCCTGTATTCATTTCTGGAACAGTTTCAGATAATGAGAATTCAAATTATTTTAGGAGAAGGAGAGAGAGGATAAAAGTGAATATATATCTTTGAGAGTGTTCATATATTGCACGGAGATGTATGTATCAAATCAGCTACAGACAGAAAATGTGTGAAAGTGTTTTCATTTTCTTTCACTGAGTAGTCTCCATAATTCTGAAAGAATTTCAAAACAGATAACAAAATATTAGTGTACATAGATAAAGATAGCAGACTATCATATTGTTTAGTTCATAAGGAAATTCTAGAAAAATCCCTTAATGACAAAGAAATGCTTTTAGACAGAAATGTTAATGTTTTATTTTAAAAATTGCAAATTGTTCTTCTTATGAGGTAATCTTAAGTAGCCCCACTTCATTAAATGGAATGAGAAGGACAATCAGGAGGAAAAAAAATCCCTTTAATTCTGCAAAAAGAAGTACATAGGTCCCTCAACTGAATATACATGGAGCTCGATGAATGAATCAGTGGTCTGAATTTATATGCCAAAATTGAGTGAGATGGATCACACTTTCTGTGAATCTTAAGAGGAAAGCTTCTTTTCGCATCAAGACAGAAAAAAAAATAAATTTATGAAATTATGGTGATGTGGAAAAAAACTATAAGTATATGTAAACAAGACCGTTTTCTGTGAGGTTTTTTGATCCTTTTTGTGTGTGTGGGGGGGGAGGTTTGGGGTTTTTTGTTTGGTTGGTTTGTTCGGTTTCTTTACTGTATTCAATATATAAACTTGTACCCTTAAATGGCTTTTACATAAAACAGAGGATAAAATGTAAATATCATTGTTTCTCAAAACTAAATGCGTTTTACTGCAGATCCAGGGCTATCATCCCCTTATCTGGTCATTAGTAGTGACAAAACTTATACCTAAAACTTAAAGATATGCAAAAGGTCACAACGGTAAATTACTTTGAAACACTTTGGAATGAGAAAAATGGGCAATGAATGTTATATTCTGACCTTTTGCAGTGATTTGTGCTATAAGAAACAGCACTTAAGTATAGCTATATCTCAATGAATAAAAAATACTTTCTAAGATTTCTGAAACAATGTGAATTTTAATAATTTATTACGTAGAATTAATTGTATGAACTCTTACAATGAGAAAATTGTGGTTCAGACTGTTTTTATATGCAAGTTAAATACGGGTTTCAATTGAGATTTTCGCAATTTAGGGTGAATCCACTGTTATTTGTAAGTAGTGCTGTAATGCAGCCTTCTGAGAAGAATACAAACTGGAGACTTGTAAAATGGTAGCTAAAAAACCCCACAGAACAGATTTTGGAAAATGTACTGGTGTTCAGGTCAGAAAGGCATTTTATCTTCATCTTACATCAATTCAGAAACTTAGTTCTTTCTTCAAATAATTTAAAAGGTATCAAAATATAATCCAGTTTCTGTTTTATTCCATACTCAGTACTAGTTTTGTGTGATGGCACTAAGCAATCTCAGCTTTTATCAGTCCTGACAGGACCTAAGATAATTTAACAGCAGAGAAAATATTCATAGTTGCAGGGCCTGGAGAAATGGAATAGACGTACATTTTATATGTAAGATGGTGCCATAAGGAGCACTATACTGGAGTTTTATAACATTACATAAACACTGTAGTGGTTAGAGAAGAAAGGCATTAATGAATTATTAATATAGAGCAGGTCTAGAAGACCTATGTGATATCTGCTGAAAATCCAGGTCACTGGGTTGAGCACATCCACGTGAAGCTGAGTATCCATTCTTATGCATGATTTATTTATGTCCCCTTTCCCCATCAGTCAGTTACTTGAGTAAATTCTCAACAGTTTGGCTTCAAGTGTAAACAGACAATGATGATATCCCTTTTGAACAAAAAGAAAAATCATTACAGTTTCACTAGCTACTTAGATTTTAGATTTTCTGCTTTCAACTGTGTTGAATAGCCATTTTTCTTAAAAAGGATTAAGGTAGGAAAATTGAAGAAGAAAGTAAAAAGTATTATTAATGCTTTATGTAACGTATTCTGAATGTCTTGAGCCTGATAAGTAGGGCAAAATCTGCACTTATCCGTAATATAATGGAGTCATACTGGTATTCTAGAATAATTGGTGTGCTGGGAGCTGATGTAAAACTACATTTATTCAGGGATAAGAAGAACTACCCTTCTCAGAGATAAGGAATATTAATTGGCCTGGCAAGGTTTGAAGAGGAAAAAGGATAAGAGCACAGAACACAGAGGCAATAAATAATCCTTCCATGCAGCTTTCATCGCAAATCAACAGGTAAAGATGCTACAAATACTGGGAAATGTGGACTTATAGCTTCCACTTAATCCCAGATGTGTAAGTATCCTCAAAGTTACTTCAACATCATTACATATTTTTAGGGTGAACCAGCTAAGTCTCTGACCTCTCTCCATTTTATCATGTGCTTGAACTTAGTAAGCTACTGAGCTGCACGTAGAAATACATGCATTTCTGTTTGTAATCACTGTTGTGATGCTCAAACTGAGCCAGACTAATGCAATAAGCTTGTCTTTTCAGCCTGTGTTGCTGCCTATACCTTGTATACCTCTAACAAGCCAGTACATGCTAGTTACATTTAAATGTTGTATCATCTTGCTCAGCTACTAGGTGACTGTATAGGTCACCCAATAGAAGGCACTGAGAATTAAAAATTTTGCATGTTTAAATTTTTATAGTTTCTCACATTTAGCTATGTTAACACCAAATTGTGCATATAGATCATTTGTTCTGATTATTTGACATAGATGTGAATAATTCACGAGCCAGACACAAGTTCCACCCCTGAAAGACCCTCACATGTTATTTGCGAGAAACTAAAAGGGTACGTAAGGAAATGAACCAGTTTTAAAGCACAAAATTGATCATTTGGATTTTTAGCTTACCAGCAACTATCATGCAGACTTACAAAGTCACTCATCCCCGGAGCACTCAAAGGCAAAATGATGCCCCTGTATATAATAAGACATTCTGTCCAGTGAAAAAGAAAATATTTTTTTTCCTCAAAAAAATACAGCAATGCCAAGGGAGAGTAAATGCAAGGGGAACGTTGACAGGTTTCAGTGAACAAGTAATAGTACTCACCTTGCTAGTATTAATTCTGTCCCTTGTTTCACTGTGGCATTTCAGTTAATTTCTTGATGTGTTCGAGAGAGTAAGATAGTTAATAGAATACAAATCATAAAAGATCAAAAAGAAGCTGGGAGAAATAGTACAGTAATACTTCTCAGTCACCAGCTGTGGAGGCAAACAATAAGTGATGCAAGGTAGGAGAGAAAAGTATGTTCCCTTTTTTTCGGTGGCAGTGTAGTCAAAGTCGAAACAACCTACCTGCTGTTTGTATTTTTCTTCTAATCAGCAAGAGCCCCGCAGCAGCTGTGCAAAACTGGCAGATGCCGCACACGTGCTTTTTCTTTTGCCTAATTAATTTTGTTGACTAGTCTCTGTTTTGCCATTGACTGTTCTCAGGAATTCTGAGACCCCTAGACCAGTCATATCTGTGGAGTCATATCTATCCCCATTATCATCTTCTCCCCGAGTCCAAATTTCTTTCTTTTCTTCCATTTACCTACTGCTTTAATGCTACAGATCTGTTATTCCATTGTATCACATTACACTGAGTAATTCAGTAAAGTATATAGATGCTCCCACACCTACAAGCATGGTAGTTTTCTAAGGTGAAATTCAAGGAATTCCAGTTAAAAACAGTTTATTTCAAATATTTTTTTCCTAAATATTTTTTTTACTAAGGTCTGTCTTTTAATTATGTATATGATCTCAAATACCCTTTCTTTGACTTCTGAGTCTTTATGTGCCATTACAACGACTCAATGAAAATAGTTTGTTTTTTGGTGGGAGTTTTTTTCACTTATTTTAATCTGAGTATAGGGCTTTTAAGACTTCACTTTTAAAAATGGTCTGGCTTTCCACATATGTTTAAAGCTTTGAATCTGAAGTATCTGAATGCCTTCCTAGTATGTCTGAAATACTGAATAGTATTGATTACATCCCGATTTTGTAATTTCTTTAAGTGATGTGCCACTTATTGTGGCAACTTAACTGCAAATTAACTCAACAACTAAATGCATTGCTTTTGGAACTACATGAAACCTTTTCTATTTTTTAAATAATATTAAAAAATTCACTACCATTTTATTTTTTTTCTCACTCGTAATAACATAATACACAAATAACCTGAAAACAATGGCTAGATCAATAACATAATATATATAGTTTATTGTATATTTAATGTCATTATCATGAAATCAATTCCTCCTAGAATAGCCAAAGGAGGGAATGATTTCCCATAAAAACCTGATCATGAACATTTGTTAAAGCAATCTCTACTCAGAAATACAACAGAGGTTTTTAATACAAAGGACAAATGACATCAAAAGAATATATGACAATTTCCATAGAGAAGTAAAAATGTTAATTGCTCTTTTAAAAGAGCTCTATAAAGAGGTGTGGACTGTATAGTTGCCTTCTGCAATAAAAAAGAAAAAGAGCATAATAAATTGTCTATTAGGCACTTAATATAATTAGTAATAAAGCCATCAGCAAATATATATAAAAACTTTACATTAATTAAACCTCCTTAAGGACAGAGAGGCAGAATTCCTGTATTTCAAAGAATAAAAAGGGAACAAAAACCCAGAAATGGAATTTACTCTTATGATTGCTAAATGTTGAAGTGTTATTACAGTAAATAAGTTGAATGCTTACATTCAAGCATATGAGATGTCTGACAGAATTACTGTATTTGACATTAAACAAATAGTGAATTAGGACCTGATTGTTTAAAAACGCAGTATATGGTTTTGAAAAGTTACAGAAAAAATATTCTATGCTAAATATTTCCTAGAGGCTAAACCTTTGTAAATGTCAACTGAGGTAGTATTGGAAATAAAACCTAAATATCGGATTGCCTTTTATACAGAACCTGTAGACTGTTTTCCAAAAAGCATATGCCCTGCAAGTTAGTTAAATATCAGAAAGTTGAATTCAGAATCCCAAGGCTCTGAATAAGACAGAAAAAAATGTCTTTTTTTTCCAGTGTTCCAAGTTATTTTGCATTTATCAAGAGTACACATACCTTCTAATTCTTTTTTTTTTTTTCAGTAGAAGCAGCTTGTTACTGCTGCTGGATTTCTGGTTTTGCATTCTATGTTAGGACATAGAAGAGCTACTATTTTTTTAATATGCAGAAATACTTACAAAAATATATCTTGCTTATGACTTCTTTTTCATCCAACACTGATTTCATCAGACCTCACATATGTTTGTTCTTCTCTATACTGTATGTGATAGAAGTTAATTTTGTATAAACATTGTAATGTTTTGTCTTCAGCCACAGATGTTTTTCTGTTCCATATCTAGAACAGAACTCTACTGCATATGGAACCTGAGACAAACTATTGTTAAAATATTGTGGTCCCTGTGGAGACCAAGGATTAGATTTAGCTACTGAAGTTATACAAAGGAACAATCAAAATATCCACTAGGGCTTGGTAGATACAGCAGAGAACTAAAAGAAGTCTGTGTTCTTCAGGATCAGCATTTGAAGATCTGGTCGCATTTCCTAAGGTGTATCAAATGTTCATGGTAATCTGTGATGCCAAGAGAACTGTGTGGACAGCTGACTAGCTGTACTGGCTGAATTAACCTGCTGAAACACTGCCATGCTCAAGACACATGCAGGGGACTGGCAGGCCTAACAGGGGTCATGGCAGAGATAACTACAGCCTCCAATGAAGGAAGGGGAGCCAGCCTCAGTTTAGTCTCATCTAAAGTGCTGCAGATTCTGCAGTCTCAGACTGAGCTACAGCAGAGCAGAGACAGCACGAAAAGTCCACACTGGAGCAGCCCAAGGCTGAGCTGAGACCAAGCCAGCCATTAAGCAACATAGAAAATTCTGGACCTATTCATTCCTTTCTCCCCCTGCTTTTATCTCAGAAGATACATTTACACAAAGTTTATATATACCATGTTGTTTTTGTTGCTACGATTGATGGGGCCATAATATGAGATCCAATATAGTTCCACCAGTAACGTGTCAAAGCCATGTTAATTGGTAGAGACATTACCTCTCTGTTTTGGGGGGATATTTTAGGAGGCGTGGAGTCAAGTCTTCCAGGAACGAAAAAATCCTGGTCCTTTTTTTTTTTTTTTAACTCATGCCTTTCATTTGCATGCTATTTGATAAGACCTGTGGTAGAAAAGGTGGTGACTCTTTATTATATATACTCTCTCTTAAACTGATACTTACTAAACATTCTTAAAGTGGCCAGCGTTTTCTTGCTTCTAACAATAGATGGAGCTGTGGAGGATGGAAACTGGAGCACTCACAGAATAACAGAATCAATAACAGAACATTCTAGATGAGGTAAACAGATTGACCCTCAAACAAATTATTAAAAAAACCCCTAATCTTAGCCTATTTAGAAAAAAACAAAATTCCTGCTCCTCAGAAACCACCAAAACACACAGAATAGCATTCAAAGACTTCATAAACCTGGATTCCACTCTGCCTCAAACATTTCTGTCCAAAAAAAATATTGTTACCCCTATGAACTAACTCCTTCCCAAAGACAGGCACTTGCAGAATTAATCTAAGTGATGTTGGCAAATAGCATACTTTGTCCAGATTATCAAAACCAACTGTAAGAATCTCATTATTCCATTTTTCCTGTAATATGATATTTTATTGCTAATGTGATAAGTTCAATTAACTATTTCTGGAACTGATATATTCTTTATGTTCTGAATAAATACGTGGGGCCAAATTGTGGAAGCCTTACACATGCTGAGCAACAATTAGCTCAAATAATTAGTTATTTTTCTTCAAGTGATGTTATTTTCAAAACCAAATATTATTGAGCATGATTGAGGTATCACACTCTTCTGGAAGCAGCTACCAGCTTGTACTCTTATTTTCTGTTAGGTCTAATATTCTGCAGTATTCTGTATTTTTACAGTATTAACTGAAATGTTACTGACATAGAATAGTGGATGACTGAAATTATTTGCACAGCTTTTGTACTTACTTTCTTAATGTCTCAGACTTTATGTTAGTTTGTCAGGAGAAAGCAAAAACCTGAGTCTTTTTTTGGCTCCCAATCTTTCAGCAACAATTTAAAGAAAAATTGTATGGTACCTAATCCCCACCAAAAGAGAGAGAGCAGTATGAGAGTTCCTTAGTTAAAATCTAAACTGTAACTTGATGAAATTATGGTGATCAAAAGGGTACTTTGTCAAAAGAAACTGTGGCTTTCAGAAAATAGTGATACTCTTTTTTTGTAGTATATATTGATCTATGGCATACAAATTGTTTCATTTTCTAGTGATCGCTTTATCACTCTGAAAATATAATTTCTAAAAATTTACAGAACCGCTTTCTGTACATGGCAAAGATAAATTGTTTGTTCACTTGCTTTAAAGATAAACTCTAATGTTTTGAGTCTATGCAATCAATCTAGATTCCAGAGAAACACAGCCCTATCAAAAACAGCATATAAATGAAAGGGATATTTTCTATTTGTTTTCAAGTGCCATCTCTTTTCTTTGATACGTATGATGTGTATCTGAGTATATTTTCCTCGCTATTTTCTCACTTAATAGTAGAAGTAAAAATTGAAAAATCAGCAATGTACTTAAGACTAATTTGAAATGAGTATCCCCCTTTTTCAAAGTACCTTTTGTTGATTAATTCAGTTAGAATCACAGAATCATAGAATCCCTAAAGCTGGAAAAGACCTTTAGGATCATCAAGTCCAACAATTGCTATAATTGTCTTTACTTCTTATACAAAAAACAGCAAAAATGGGCAGTGTCTTTACTAAACACAGTGAACAAAGACAGGATAGTGTTACACACACAGCTCCTAGTATCCACTCCTTATCTTCTTGCCGTGTTCACTCTTCCAATGCCTCTGTGGGTCTTAAGGTCAATGCAGTCAGTTTGGTGTGTATGAGGGGGGTCAGGGAGTTACCAGCATCTGTCTTTGCTAGAAAGTAGCATCATGTTGGTGTCAGCTGTTTCTTTTTCTACCTTCTAGGATCGCCTTTGGTTTGTTTTTATGGGTTTGATAACATTTAAACCTTGCTCTTCATCTGCAAGCTACATCCAAATTTACACTATGATGTGGTGAATTTTACCTATGTTAGAGCCTTCTTTGTTCTTCTCTCATGGCTAAAACTAGTCGTTCAGATCCTAGTTTGCATTTCTTTAACCTGTCAAAAGATCTCTTACAGCCATGGGATCTCCATTGTCAGCCTTGTCCCTGTCTGCTATCATCCCACGCATATGTACCTTCCTCCATGTTCCGTGTCGCCAGTTCCTACTGCTTCTGCTACCAGGCCAGGACTGTATTTCTCTGCACAACATCAATACCTCAGTTAAAAGTAGCTTACTATAAAAAGAGAAAATACTTACTGCTACTATTTGCACAAAACCTATGAGCCTAACATATAGAAATAAGCAAAGGTAGACTAACTCAGAGACATTAAAAAGAAAAAAAAGCTTTTTTTTTTTTTTAGAAAAAGAAAAAAATTAGAAAAATTTTTGTCAAAGTAATGTAAGTAAAGCTTCAAGCATTCACAACAGATTCAGATGAGACAAGTCTGACAAGCTTCTGTTCTGAGGACGTGCAATCTCAGAGGCCTGTTCCTAGCAGTGGCAATACAGTAATACTGGGCTAGAAGGCTTCAGTAACTTTCAGTTTACCTCTGCTTAGCAGCTAACACATCTAGTGTTCCTCTATGGGCTCGTGATTAGGGAACTTTCCAGCTTCCATTTCCTGCACTACCAAATAATTATAAATAATTTTATTTTTAAAGTAATTCAAATAGAACCTTTAACTCAGCAGTCCTTTGTCCTAGATGCACTTGTATAGGGTATAGTGAGTTATTCCAGCAAAGCAGAATACAGAGATTTCTTTTTACCTGCAGGGAATTAAGAATCTTCTTACCACGTCATCCCATACAGCTTCCTTTTTTATTTGTTTTCAGTGATGACAGCTGGTTCAAGTCTCTTCCCCAGGGGTAAAAAGAATTACTTTGTCCGTATCCTCTATGTCATCTTTAAGCAGCCAGCCAAATGGATAATTTAAGAACACATTACTTCTTTCTTACTACTATTTGCTTTGACTAAGAGGGCTAGAGTGATTATGCACAACAATGATAAATATACATGTAAATATTATTGCTGCTATGCTACTTTAAATATATAAGAGTACCTGAGCTTTTAATGTCTTTGTGCACTGACTGCAATTTTTTTTAACCTAAAACAGGGATCTGCAAAGTAGCAGTTAAGCAAATATCCTCTAGTCTTTTCCTTTGAAATATTAGTCATGCTTGCTTCTGAACACATAATTATTCATTATAAAACAAGATATACATCCTGTATTCTGAAAAGAACAAAAGAAACTTTTATTTTTGAGAAATATGTTCTTGATTTGTAGAGCTAAACTAGGAAAATTGTTAGACACAGTGATCACACAGTAGGAGGTTGTAGGAAGTTGCCTAATGCTTAACAGCAGTACTAAGTATTGAATATTCATGTAACTCCACTTTTTTCTTATACCTTAGCTGCTGTAAGCAGAAGTGTTCTAGAAGACCTTATATTTCTCCCATGAGAATAGAAACAGCTTTCCTTTTTTAATTTATTCTTTTTTTTTTCTTCTGTTTCTTTCAAAGGATAAGATTCCTGACTCACAGGTAGATAATTAAATTTAGGTGTCTTAATCTCAGAAAGAATCTTCACCTGGCCAAAGTGAAGGGTGAAAGGAGTTGGGTTCAATTAACCTGAAATAAAATTTCCATGACATTTAAGCTGTCCTCAGATACCCCTCCCTGCTTTCAGCTCTACACAAGGATCATTCCATTTCACACAGATAATTTTAAAACAGGAGAACAGATATGGTGGGTTACATTAATTAGTGTAATGACTGCATATTTATTTTACAGTTACAGGTGTGATCCACGTTTAATAGCAGTGCTTTGAGGCCAACAATAATGCTTTAGCATTCTATATATTCCATAACATATGCAGCTTATATGTTAATTACAGGCCTTTTGCTCAGAGTGACTACTGGATTTGGCTACTTGTGATCAAATTATGAAAAATCCATGAAATAGAGGAACTATTGGATTACCAAGAAAGTTACAGGAAAATATTTAGCCCCAGAAATCAAACCTTCTGCTTCTTCTTTAATGTCAGAAAAGGTTAACAGTACAACAATTACATAGATAAAGAGAAAATGTCAGAAACAATAGAAATACAGGTCTTGGATTAAGAGATCCATCATATTTGAGAAGGAACAATACCAGTTATATGGTAGAAGGCTTATAGGACAAACATAACAGGGACACTAAACACCAAGAAGTACCAAGTACCAGACTGCTGGCATAAGTTGTAATAACATTTGATTAACTTATAAACAAAAGAGTGGCAAGTTGTTTGAAAATCACAAGAGAATTACACCTGTTGCTGTTCTCAGCTGGTAAAAGGGATTATTGATTATAACTTTGATGTATATGTGTTCAAGTACTAGTTAAAAATGCCTGAAATAAATCTAAACCCACAATATTTGCCATTTATGTCTTTTAGCTATACATGTTCTTGCAAGTGACAACACAACCAGAATGTATATTATTTTTAGAACTGGATCATAAAAGTGTGGTAGTATGCTAATAATTTAGATGCATTAAGCAATTATGTTGTAATTTATGTTTGTTTATCTTGTACTACTCTGCTTGGAGCCTATAAGTCTATAAGCTTATAAAAACATAAAGAGATAAGTATGGTATCTGCCTCATTAAAAAAAAGTAAATTGAAAAAGCAAAAAGAGACTTAACAGAGGAAAAGAACACATGCATCATGTCTGCTTATTAATTTTTTTAATTTAGTGATTACATAAAAAGCTTCCATTTTTCAAGCTGTCTACTTCTAAGTTATATAAGTCATATAAGTTATATATTGATAACTTACTCTAAAAGCTGCATAAAAGTGGGCCCTCAGAGGTGACTGAAGGTAGGAAGATATTAAATTTATCAGCCAGCTCTAGTACAATAGCTCAGTAGCAAGTGCAGAGATATTTTGGCCAGGAGTAAAGCAAGCAACCAACTAGGGCTGGCATCATCTGCAGAACGGAGGCAGTGCGTTGATGATAATGTGATTGTCTTGGTTTTGTCTGGTACAGAGTTCCAGACAAAGTAGCTGGTACAATGCTGTGTTTTTAGGATTTAGTATGAGTACAATGCTGATAACACCCTGATGTTTTGGCAGTTTCTAAGCAGTGTTTACCCTTAGTCAAGGACTTTTCAGTGTCTCATGCTCTGCTAGAGAGGAGCAGCAAAAAAAGATGGGAGGAACATAACCAGGACAGGTGACTAGAACTGGCAAAAATGATATTCCATACCACAAGTCTTCATGCCCAGTATACAGACTGGGGGAGTTTCACGGAAAGGGATGGTTATGGCATTTGTCTTTCCAAGTAACTGTTATGCATAATGAAGCTTGGCTTTCCTGAAGATAGCTGAACACCTTCCTGCCTATGGGAAGTGGTGAATGAATTGCTTGTATTGCTTTGCTTGGATGCACAGCTTTTGATTTAACTATTAATCTGTCTTTGTCTCAGCTTATGAGTTGTCCCACTTTTATGCTTTCAATTCTTTCCCACATCCCACCAGAAGGGAATGAGCGAGTAGCTGTGTGGTGCTCAGTTACCAGCTGGGGTTAAAAAACAACAGATATGAGACGAAAATCTGTAAGTAGGGGTAAATTGAGCTGAGAAAGTTCTTGAAAATGAGAGACCTTAATATAGTGGAAAACTTAGATTTTCCAGAACAGAATGTTAGGCTGGGCTAAAGAGCACAATAATGGAAATTCTTCTTTTAACAAACATGTTTTTCTAAGACAAAAAAATGCATTGCAAAAAACTTTGTCAGTAGTATGTCAAAGCTGAAGAACTGATAACCAAAGCTAATTCCAGGCTATGTCTCTACTGGTAAATTATGGGCCAGGAACATTTTGCTGTTTTTAGGGACAAACAGCATGCACAGCTCCCCTGTGCTCAGGGGACAGGCTCTTTTCTGTGCCCCATACACCTCTATCTGTATGATTCCCTTTAAGGTTTCCCATTAAAAGCAGTCCCTTGCATATCCTATTTCTTGAACTATGCCCTGAATTGTTAATAATATCATTTACAGACAAAAAAAAAAAAAAAGACAAAAGATAAATTCCTAAATTCACTGAAATTACAGTTTTGCCACCAAGTGCATTAGTCCTTCAGTTTACTTTCCTGTGAGTGAATCATTTCCATAATAAGAGATACTGACAGTAGAAGTCAAGGAGTTTATTTAGTGAGTAAAATGTAGAATCAACATTTTTTTTTCAACAAAGCTCTCAGTGTCTGTTATCTGTATTATTAACACATTATATGCTGTCTCTACAGCTGTAAGCATAGAACACATGCTGGAAACTATACATTTGCTAAAATTTATATAAAGACCAAAGAGAGATTTATGGTTTAAGGTTTTATGATGCAATATATGAAGTAATTACCTACGAGAAGCATGACACTGCTGGCATAAATCATTTCAAGAAAACTGTGTCTTTCAGAAAAAAAATGTGAGAAGAGTGTCAGCTTGAAGAGCTGAGGCACAGATGGATAATCTGATCCCTTTATAACTGCAATTCTTTAGTGAATAGGGACTGGAGTGCCATTTCTTCGAGTGACATTCTAAGCACAGATTCTACTAAAATGAATATTTCAAGGTTTAGCAACATGACTATTTTAAGTAATGGTAATTAAAAATCAAATTCTACATACATAATTAAACCCCAGCAATAGTTGCAAATACCAATTATCAAACCAATTTTTGATGCTCCTTCATAAAATAAGAGTTGAAGACAGTCATGAAGTATTTTCCCTTGCAGTAATCTCAGGACATAAGCTACTAGCTATTCAGCCTCATTTATCTACCTAGGAACTGAATTATTTCTTAGTTAAAAAGGGACAGGATGAATATTATCCTTTAATTATATCACTGATATGCCAGATCCTGTTACATTATATCCAGTGTGGCATCACATGGCAAGCAGTATACAGCTTCAACCAGCAATGTCTTTTATGGTGCCTGGCAGCTTATAAATCTAGTAGTACATTGTTCTTGATGATGTAATGTCATTCCTTGCAAAATGATCTTTTCAACAAAATACTCAGCCCCTTATATGTGCATAATTATCTATAAATCTGGTTTAATTGGGTGATGAAGGCAGAGTTCAGATAATGTATCTTGTCTGCTGAAGACTGCAGATTCCCTTTTAATAAACTTCTGCTGATAAGAATAAAACAGCCTCTTACTCAGAATGAAGTAATTAGAATTAAGCTTCTTGGAACAGGACCTTAATTTTGCCTAAAAGAAAATGCTTCTCAGAACAAGATTTGTAGATTAAAGCCTTTATTTCTATGTTCATTTTTTGGACCCACAAAATGAGAACCATCTTGGAAGAAAAATCAACTTTATTTTAATTAGTATTTTGGAAAAATGGTTTTTAAATAGCTGAAGAAAGATAAGAATATTTGTTTTCTTCATCACTGGGTAATCAGGAAAGGCTATGGACTATGTTTAAGTGGAAATGGACATCTATGCAAAGGCTACATTTCTGGAATCACTATTAAGGAGGCAGTTATTCCAATTTTCTCAGTTGTATGTGAATAGGGATAATGCAAAATAGTTTAATTCTGTGTTTCCTTTTTTACAAGAGTGTAATTATTTTCCTTCAACCTAGATGTTTCTTTTGCATTGCCTTCCCTGCCTCTGCAATGAGATTTTTCTTCTGCACTGGTTTCTTACATTGGTTCACAAAATTAGGCAGTGTCTTTCATAAGGAACCACACAGCTGTTTTGAGTTTCGAAGTCCTGTTTTAGAAAACCTTTAGGGCAGGATCTTAAAAATAAATTTAGAAAATTCGTTCTGATGAAAGTCATTTAAGCATGCTGGGAACTTGACTCTTTATCAATTATGCCTAAGCATTTTAATAACATTTCACACTTCTTGTGATTGCACACATAAGATGAAAGATGAGCTAGCTGTTGAGAAGAGGTAAATAAACTGGAAATGTAAATCAGTCAGGTAATTAAAATGCTGACTTACAGAAGCACTCTAAACTAAGAGGCTCTTTTGCCATGACACAACATTTGTGAAAAGGTCAGTTTTCTACTTTCTGAAGCACTTAAAATGCTTTTATTTTGATAATGATAGTACATGTCAGCCATAATATTCTTGGTTTCCCATGTTTTTCTGTCTTTAATTGGTACAGAAAACACTTGGGCATTTATTCACCTTCTTGAACAGTGTCTAGTGCCATTGGTACATGGTGACATATAAAAGATCACTCCTAGCGATGGGAGCTGAAACATTGGACTTATGGAAAACCTGTGCTTTCTGGGCTAGCAGCTGGATGCTTTGTAGAATATGGTAGGGCACATTAAGTAGCACTGGACACCAGAATACTGCTGACAAATACCTTGGTTAAACCAATACTACTCTAGTTCAGAAATAACTAAAAATATGAATTATTAGCACCGATTATTATTATTTTATTATTATATTATTATTATAATTATTATTATTAGCACCCTGCCCCCCCCTTTTTTAGGCACATCTGAAGATCTAAAATCATAATTTTTATAACAAAAATGATATCTTTTTCCTAAAACAATTTTCTTACTGTGGATGAAAATAGTGTTTTATTGAAATATGCTCATATTTCAAATTATACTTCATTCTCATATTACCTAGCCACAAATAAAAAGAAATACCCTTGTTTCTGTTGTCTTGACATTCAAAATGAACACTGTGCTTTAACACCATATTACTAAGTGACAATTTAGAAAGCTTATTTTATATCGTCTTTATTGCACCTTTTCTGGACATTTAATTGATATTTTCTCCATTGTTGTGCATGTTTAATTTTATGAATATTGTCTGCTTTTACGTATTTTCTAAGTCCTCATACGACATTTTCACATCCTGGAATGTTTCCTTTGAGATCTCAGATTCAGCTTTTGTCTTATGTAGAAATCAGTCTTGAAAAAATGATTGATGATATATTTGTAACTCCAATTAAATGATTATATCATTCTTTCTTACAAGCTCCTCAAAAACCTATAGATTTTGTTCGAAAGATTTTTCCTTTTTTATTTTTTTTCATCTATTACTAGATTACTCTCTATTAAACTGTTTTACATCAACATGAGAATCCATTCCTTCCATTCGGAACTTTGTCTTCTGGTGAAAACTTTCCTTTAGCTTTCTTTTCCCAAATAAATAAGTTCTTCTCACTTTATTCTTGTTTTTCTATTACTTGTTTTTATTCTACTTAAACAGAGAGTAGATCACTAGTATGCCTCTGCCTTTCTGTTAGTTCTTAGTTCACAATTTTCTCTTGTACTCCTGGGAGGGTTTTTGGTGATCTCAAACATTCATAGTTAAGCTATACAGCGTAGGGTTATTCGAGGAAATATACTCCTCTGCAGAACCTGAAATAAAATCCCTTTTCTAGTTTGAAGTGTTGCTGGATTTTCTCTTAATTGGCTAACACGTCCAGATGATCATATGCTTTTCTAGAGAAACTCCTTAGTCATTCACACAAGTGTGAAGCTAATAACCCTTATTAGGAGCAGTGTCCTGAGAAGAGGGAAGGCATAGATTAAGTACTTCAACTCTGGAATTTTCTCTCACAGATGCTTTACTGACTTTCAAGTTAAGACTTTTTTTCTTTTTTTTAGTATCATCTTAGATAACCAAATGCTCTGACATAATGATTTCTACCCACTTAGGAAGTGAAATAAATGCAACACTTTTACTTGGTGAGTGCAGGAAAATGCACCAGATATCACATCTTTTCCCTTGAATGCTCTTTATATCATCTCTGTGCTGTTTACTCTTGAGTGTTCTTTCCATGGTTAGTTTTGTTAGATTAGGAGACTTTGCCCTGCTAGTCTCAATTATAGTCCAGTTGAAGATTTTGGCCAGTAAATCTGAATCACTAGCAGAATAAGTACTGGAACTAAAAGCTAACTTCAGAAAATATGGAGAACACAGCTATTGTGTCAAAATTTCCCTTCTGTTTCACATGCCCTGACTTCTGTAATCTCTTTCCAATAGGCTTCATGAGCAAGCTCTGTTACTTCTTTCTAACTGTGTTTTCTGTCTTCCATTTTCATGTTGCGTTATGTAATTTTGCCTAACATGCTGATTGGAATGCTTTTTCGTTCCATGACTGAGATTTTGAAAAGATGCACTTGTATTAACTACAAAGGAGAGAAATATTAACAACCCAGATCTTCATGTTTGTTTTTCTTCTAACTGAACTGATGAGGTGGTAATATGGGCTAAATGCCTTTCTCTTCTCAAGTTCAATTTTGAATCTGACTTCTTTCTTCAGTAAGAATATAAAAAAATAGATCAAGGAAACTATTAGCAAATTCTGTATTTTAGCTCCACTCTTAAAATATCATAGCAGTATTTTAATTTTTAAAATCTATACCCTCTAGTAGCTAAACATAGTAGTAGATAATCATACTACTTCAGAGTGTACCCTGGGAAACAACCCTTGAAAACAAAGGGGTCCAGGAGGGAAGGAAGAAGGAAGTCTTGAATGCACAGGAGCAGGCTGTCCCAGTGTGCCGAAAGGCAAGCCAGTGGGGAAGACAACCGGCCTGGCTAAACAGGGAGATTTTGAAGGCAATTAGGGGAAAAGAGAGGGCCTACCAATTATGGAAGAAAGAGCTGGCTACTCAGGAAGAGTTTAGGAATGTAATTAGGTCTTGTAGAAAGAAAATTAGAGAGACAAAGGCACAATTTGAACTCAATCTTGTCACTTCTGTTAAGGATAAAAAACCATCTTTCTATAGATACATCAATAGCAAAAGGAGAGACAAGGAAAACCTCCATTCTTTATTGGACATGGGTGGGAACATAGTTATCAAAGATGAGGACAAGGCTGAGGTA
>VZRE01009381.1:0-45000 GCA_013396775.1 Cephalopterus ornatus
AACTGACCTGAAATATATAATCAATTTGGAGCAAGTTCCATTCTCATTCACTCTAGCCTAATTACATATTATTTAAATAGCATTACTCCGGATTTCTACTTACACAAGTGATCATCACAATTTGGCTTTTATTTGGCCCCTCGGAAAACAAGATAAAAGAGCCTTGTAGAAACCATGACTCACTAAAGCTCCAAGAATGCACTGCTCACTCTCTTTCAGAGGTAAGGTCTTAACTTACAGCCTTCACTGTTCGCAAGTGGAGCAATGTGCTCTTTACCAGAGCTGCTCACTCAAACAGGTAGGATTTAGAGGTGAAAGGTAAAATAATAAAATTCCTAGACCTCCCCAAACTTAAAAATCAGTTCAAGGATCAGTAAATGTACTGTACAAGTTGCTCAGGGCTGCTTTAATGTGCTCAAGGAAAAGATGCTGCTTAACAAGTAGTCTGCCAAATCCTGTATCAGCTGCAGTTTTCAGATAGAAGTAAAGCACAGTCCCATGTCGAGCACATTACGGTATCTAATCTGGCAGTCACAATAGGTGACTGATGCAAGATTCTCTCCCAGTAGAAAAAGTATTTGACTCAGGAGGTTACTTAGCAACATTTAGACAGAGAGCTAAAATGACAATAGGATGGAAGTTTAATAAGGGAATACAAGCAGTCCAGAATTCAAGACTGACCACAATAACAAGAGGAAGTGTAAATGGTATCTTTCCACATAGCCGAGACTCCCACAGGGGATTTACTAATAAGGAGGATAGCCCAAATCTCTTCTTTGGACTCCAGCTGAATTTTGTCAGAAATGGCTGCAATGGGAACCTGCAACACTGCCTTCAGCCCAAATATCCTAGAGAGTCAGTTCCATCATCCTTTTCATCTACTTTCAGGTCATCCCTGAGGTCAGTGAAAGAGGCAACCTGTGTTCACCATGCACCATGGCAAAATACCATATCTCTAATAAATTATCCTTTCCTGGGAATCCAATGGTTAGGCTTATCCAAGTCCTCAACCCATCACTTTCCTCGTCTTTCACCTGTAGCTCAGCAATGCATGCAAATGTTCACTCACATGGTGATTAACCCTGGGAAAGGAGACAGTATCAAGATAATATCTTCTAATAATTCCTTTAGTCAGAAAGGAAACCCAGGGATTCCTCTGCTACCTTCTGCGGCAAATCTGACAAGCAAAGCGTTCCCTTCATGCCCTGGTAGTCATTGGCTCATCCTGATCTCAGTTACAAGGATGTCACAGGACCGGAGTGCCATTACAACGAATTATTTGACAAGGAGAAAAAACACAAATCTGGTCTTTAATGGACTCTTTTGCACTGTATGTTGTGCTGAACTGCAATAGCTTACATTGCTGAATGGTCATTCATCTTTTTGCTAGAAAAATACAAAATGGCCTCCCAAAAGGTAACAAAGCATCACATAAAGAAAAGATTATCCAAAGGCTACAAGAAATAAATGGACCTACTTTCAGGGTTAAGGCTTGGTGTTAGAAAGTACAGAGCTGGTGAGGAATGTGTGTTTCCTACTCAGCAACCAAATATTACATGCAAACTTTTAAATCAGCCTTCAAGTTCAACAGTGTAAATAGTCAGTTCAAAAAACTGCTTTGATTACTTCATGTGTTTGAACAATCACACTGAAAAAATCACTGCTGGTTGAATAAGCAGCCAATCATTTTTCTGAGGTAAATATAAGCAGAACTTGAACTCAAATGAAGCTGTATGTGGTAATCAGCACATTACTCAGTGTAATGAGAAAATCATCTCTGTTTTCTAGAAGCATTAGGTGATTGCATGATAGTGGTATTATACTTTATCAGCACTAATACATCGTCTGTGTAGGTGTACTCAGGAACACAAAAGTTGTTCCCGCAAAAACACGGGCAGTGCCTGGCATTCCAGGGCTGTTTACACTCCCGGAACATCTCAGAAGTCAATTTGCCAGTCTCATTTTTCTGATGATGCAACTATTTATCTCACATGACTAGGTCTATAGAAAGGTCCCCGAAGAGGAGAGGCGGCCGTGCGCCCGCGGAGCGCAGGACCAGCTCCCCACAACAGCGCCCTCGCCGCCGCAACTTCGCCGAGCTGCTGGACAAGCCCGGACTGAAAAGGTCTGGTTTACCTAGGGGACCGGCTCCTCCTCCTCCCCATTTTTATACTACTGTGGGGTTAATAGCTATGTCGTGTGGGGTCAGGGAAGACATCTGTGTCTCAGATAATATGCTTACGGTGATTACCACACATAATTGACTGACCTTCCCTCATTCTTTTCCTGCTGCAGGCCATGGCTGATAGGGTGAGATGCTCCAGAGGAGTTTATTTTCCATCACACACTATTGTGCTGCTGAGCAAATATTTTAGCAAGCGTTGAATGAATCACCTTTCAGACTTTGGGTTTGACAGTTAAATATGAAGGCTGTGACCAATCTAATAATATTAGATTTTAAATCAGCTTTTGGAGAAAACATGGGAAAATCCTACTTAAAATCCATTTATAGATACCTAATAAAATCCTGGTTTAAGTGCTGAAGTCAACATACATTTTTTGAGAATTCCTGTTCTTTCTTTTGCCCTCTCTGCAGGCTTCGTCTTCCCACCTCACTTGGAATATTTTGAGCTGTTGAGTGGATTTGTCTCAAAAAGTATCTGCAAACCTGGGTGTAATAAGTAAATAAATATTTGTGCATTGCGGGAGCCAAGCCTAAAGGTACGAAATGCTGAGGTCTAATTTAAGACCCTTCCTTCCAGGGAGAACATTAGAAACCCTTTCTAGTTCATGGTGTTGTGCTATAGAAATATGACTGTGCTGGACTATGCTGCATAAACACGTATTTCATTTTATAGTTGACAAGAAATAAAAAAAGCCCTCTCACCATTCAACAGCAAAGCGGCATTTTTCTCACTTCATTAAAAAAAAAGAGCAAAATCAGGTTTTATTTCCAATATGTACTTACAAAAGGAACGGAAAAAATGTAAGAGGAGATTTAAAAAAAAAAAACAAACCCAAACCAAAACTGGCAAATGAAAGCTTCATTTGAAACACTGAGATTTTAACTTTCTAATACAGTTTGACTCTATTTTATCTATCTAGCAATTAGTCTATCAATCCAGACATAATACACGCCCACAGGAAACAACTGTTTTATATATATATAGGTATATATATATATGTCCCAGGTTACATAGTGAGTGATTAAAGCTTTGTACCAGGAATATTCATCTCTCTTAGGGAAACCAGTCGATACATAGAGATGTCTGTACACACACACATGCACACATACTTTCTCCCTCCTTTTAAAACCCTTTTGTCACATGGAAAATAATCTTTACCACGCACCACCAGTGAGTCTTTATGGCCTATCCTCAGAATTTCAAACTGCAGCAATTTCACTGGGAATTAATGGGCGGAATGATATGATACATTGAACAAATACATCTGTTCTTACTCCTGTGGCTGAAAGCTAACATTTGTGCAAATGAATGTTCCAGCACTACAGCCAAAAAGTGTTTCCAACCCCAGTAGTTCCTCCACTTTAATTTGTCCAACAACATAATCTACATTCCTAGCTGCTATTTACAGAAATCTATTTGGAACTGCCATCATCTTTCAAACATTTAATATAATTCATCCTCCCTCAAAATGTAGCAACTGCTTAACAAGGAAAAATATACATATTCTAAACGTATGGGTGATCTTTAGACAAATCTCAGCATCACTTCATAATTATATACTACAAGTTTTAATTAACTAAAGCTCTGAAAATCATAATGCCTTATTAAAATGCAATTAATCCTTTGATTAAAAAACAAAAAGCACAAGTATTTACAACAAAAACACAAGTAGAATAATTACAAATATCATGTACCCATTTCTTTTATTTGGGTGTCACTTATGATGTCTCACGTTCCCTTCATTAATTCAAATACACACATTATCTCAAATCCACAGCAGACTGAGTGACAGTGGCCACCAAACACACAGCACTATATCCTATTGATTTCTGCAAATCCTGAACAATGCCATTTGCATGCTTGTTTCTGTAATAATAAAGATATGCCATTCAGAATTAAAGCACCGGCCAGACTAGTGGCAACTAATTGTGTTGTGTGTAATGAGTGCAATTTCAATTTGATATAACCCTCAGCTTTTCTTACAGCACTCGCTAAGTACTTTCAAGTCTTTGTGGGGAAATAATTGATTTTTTTGTGCTGTGGGCACAAGAAAATTATTATGATCTTTTGAATAATGCCAAAGAAAGGACCATGAATGATTTAAATTGGTATATGAAGAAGGCTTCACTGTGGATTGCAGTTTGACTGACATCCTACTAATGTAGTATCTAGATTAGCAATTTTTAAGGAGGCAGCTAATATAAAACTGGTAAAACGGAAAACATTGCTAACAGGGATTTTGTATTTGTTATTCAGCGAGGAATAACAATATGGGGATTTAAGGCACGTCAGACAAACACTATACTATTACATAATTGCCCTCGCTCTTTTCTTTTATGGCACATGTATTGAAGGGTATGTTTCAATTGATAAATTACACATTTAAAATATGTAGATACAATGGTACAGTACTAGGTTATCACAGCAGCTAAAGTCCATTGGATATGTCGGTCTGTAACCACCACGTACAAAACCTTTTGTTTTGCCTGACTGTGACAGGAAGGTTAGTAAACTTCCAAAAATTACTCTTCCAAAGAATTGAGATAATTGCCTTTCCTTTCAAAGGAAGGAAATCTTTTTCCTAAACTGCTGCCCACACCAGAGCACCATCCTGCCCATTTTATCCCCCGCATCTTAAGTTTTATTTAAGAATGAAAAGTCAGAAACAGGTCTCAGCCATCTAAAGCAGCACCCCAAGCCAAACTACCCAAATCGCCTCCTGTACGTAACTAATTGTAGATTGTTTCAATCAGAAATCAAATTCCCTCTCTCCTTTCTTTTCAACTGACAAATACATTTTATGTAGCAAAAGTGGTGAATAAATAAGGACATTATCCACATTCCACCTTAAAATGCATACCTTCCAAATCTTATTCTTCAGAGGAGGGAATGTTGTTAATTTAGTTGGTCATAACTAAATAGTTTCTAATCTGGAGCAGGAGTCTGCTGAGAATATTGGACAGTTTAAAGGTTAATCACCATCGCCTGGTTACACAAGTGAGGCAGAACTAATTCCTCCAAAGGCAAATGGCTTGCAGTTTTATCAGCAGTGCAGATTAGAAGTGTTAATATACAGAATAGAATGGATGCTCAAGGGCCAGTTTTCCCTTATCGGCAAACTTTGCAACAGAACTCAGCTACTGCACAACCTCTGCACTTTCTATAATAAGGCCCCTCATTTTGCCTCTCGAGCAGAACTATCAAACAATCCTCCCCAAACCACTGCCACCAAAATCAGGGTATTACAGACCACAGCTAATTGGAAGATCACTATAATGAAGTAAAAGATAAAATACTTTGGCTGCTGGCCTAAAATGTGGATCAGCACAACATAGGAAGCTATCTGGCTATGTCACATTCTGAGAGATTTACATAAACAATAAACTCAAACCAACAGCCCCCAAAAATACATCTTTGTTTACAGTAAATGCAACCTAAAGCACTGGTTATAAAAACTGGGGACATTTACATATTCAGTTTTATTATTAACAGAGCAGACTCTGCTGCCACTCTACCAGATATATGTAACTTTATGTGCTTATTTTAGGTGTATGCTGTACAAGGAAAAAAAAAGTAGGATATGTAAGTACACATTGTAAAATATTTATGTACTTATGTTGCTCGATGTACAATAGAATATATTTGTTACTGCAGCACATCACAGCACACAGACTCTTACTTGACTTTTCCAAGGCTGTTACGTGCTGCAGGTGTTTTCCACATGAAAAAAAGAAAGGAAAGGGGAAGATCCATAAGTGTCACGTGCTATTTCCCAAATAAAACAAGCTAACAGAAAATCCTACCTAAAAAGCCAAGAAAAAGGTACTTTGTGTAAATGTATCAAGGAGAAAAATGGGCAATTCTGCTCAACAAATAAGAACAGTCAGTTCAGAGAAAAGTCATACAAAATATTACAGTAATCATCTGTGTGTGAAAAACCTTGGGGTAATGAGCATACATTTTACAAACCCTGAGCCTGAGTGTGCTCCTGATGAATGAGTTGGGACTTCTGCCACCAACAGCAGTGGGCTCCGAAATAGGCTCCATAAGTTCTCTTGGAGCTCTGGTAGCATTATCCAGGCTGTACTCTCTGCACATCTCTTGAGTTACAAGCATACTAAACTTTTGTCCCATCCATCCTGTTTCTTCACCCCACCTGGGCTCCAACTGAGGAAAGCATTTCATTTCAGGACACCAAGCACCTAAGTCCCATTTATGTGTAACTTCAGTTCAAGAGGGGGAAGCAGAACATTATGAATCGAATTGTTTTCCTAAATTAAAGGCCTGATAGTTTTAATGTGGGATGTGTAGCACTTTACCAACCATAGAAAATCTGATTCCTTCTAAGACTGCCACAGAGGAAGAAGTTTTTTTTAATAGAGAAACAACTTTTCTTTGGCCATGAGCCCCTAGAGAATACGTAACACTGTCATGCTTTGCCCAGGGAAGCAGCTGAAGATTTAGAAAATAGACCAGTTAGTCTTAAATATTACCTACTATAATAAATATGTTTGAAACTGAAATTGGAGAACTACAAAACCTTGCTAGCTAGCAACAGAAAACGTCATCTCTCGCATACATGTGTACATTATTATGTTCTTTAAGAATAATTTGTATACATACATGAAAGTATAACCCCAAGCACGTTAGATGTAATACAGGTAGAATGGAGAAACTGCCTTTGGAGAAGGATTTGTGATTGGGCAAACAGTGTCTATCACTTAATATTTCAGAATATAAAAATATACCTATCTAGACTCACAGTCAGTCATCACTGATTGTTATCAGAGCAAAGATACTCTCAAATCCTCACAGATCAAAACATAAAAATGCCTTATTGTTATCATACTCTATTGAGATCTCTACCCTATTCCCAAAGCTTGGGTAAACTTATTTGAGTTTTACAGTGCCATCTGAGAGCCTACAGTTCTGCTTCTGCAGAAGAAGCCTAGTTCCACTGGCCGAGGAGCCATTTATCAGAGTCAAGGCTGACATATTCCTGATCCCTCAAGGTACATCAGTTCATCTTTCCTGACACAGAATCACATGAAAAGGGAGATGGTTTCTGTAGCAAGTTCATAACTACTTAAGGGGGAAACCACAGTAAAAAATTCTTTTCAAGTGTATTTTTTCTTTTCTTGGAGTGTAGACATTGCTGGCTGTTCATAGAACACTCCTTCACAAATAAACCATGTAGCTGAAGTTTGGCTCTATTCTCGTGGTGTAACTGGATGTGGGTGCATTGCAGAGATCTAATCATGAGATGAAATTGAATACAGCTTCATCACAAAGTAGATTAGATAAAAACATTCATAGCTACTGCCATGGGCATAGACAGAAACCATTAAGGACTCTAAAGGACTTGCAGATTGAGAGTGATGATACCAAAAGCTTGAAAAATTTCAAATGAAAACCAAGGAGTAGCACTGACAATCCCCTTCCCTCATGTGGGTCTCATCCCTCAGATGATTCTACCAGCTACAGGGAGCATCCAGCACTGTCTTACTAGTTGGTTCAAAAATTTCTTCAACACGTTTAACACTTTGTTCAGGTAACAAAGACATTTACCATCACTCCAAAAAATCACTCTACTTCTCCCAGAAATTAAGATTATAGACCTCACCCTGACTGAAACAATCTTATTAAAACTTCTCATTGGAAAAATGGCCAGTAGTGTAATCAGATGATGTCAGTGAGGACTCATGAGTTTTCAAGAACCAGGAGCAGTCTGTCAATCGAGACACACCAAACCTACTAATAGGTAACAGAACATCTCCCACTGTACAAAATCCATGCATACACTCAGAGAAAAAAGACTCACAACATGTTAGAAAAAACATATAGATGTCTGAGAAGCACTCGATTGTGGTTGCCTTAAAGTACTCGTCTCTACTCAAACACTATGAAACCAACACAAATTGCTAAACGCAGGACTTTGATTTCTCATGGAGCTTTTAAAAAAATTTTTCTTTTTCCTGTCTTTTCAATATGAGGAATAAAATCAAAGACAACACAAAATAAAAGCACAGGCTACAGAGGAAGGTGTCGACCACAGGCACCAGTATCTTCTTTCTCCTCATCTGTGTGGAAAACATTGCCTCATTTGTGGGTAGTGTTGCCGATCATCAAGCTCTAACATAGCTCTGGAGGGAATAATCACGTCCTGGCAGAAGGCTATCCAAAATGACCCATTAGAGTTACAACTACAGGAGTCTTGGAGGCTGATGATTTGAATCTAGTGATTCAGAACTGCAGGAGATACAGCTGATTTCAGTAGTCACAGAAAATATTCACTCTCTCTAGTCATGCAAGTCCTTACACAAGCCCAGTGATCAGAATATTCAAGTGCTTTTGTTGTTTGCAAGCAGTTAGGGCCAGGAAGATTTGTTGTATGTATCTTAGCATTTGGTTCATTTTGCATATTCACCAAATACGAGGAAATGTAAATGAGCGGCATGATCTCAGAAAGTTAATCTATATAATTATAAACATTAGATAAATTTCACTGGGGAAGAAAAATTGAAAAGGGAATGTTTGAAAAATTGAGGAAGACAGACTATCTCTTGTAGTCTAGTGTGAGAGCAATCTAGATGGAATTTGCCACTGAATGGATCTATCATTTCATGTCTGCCTACTCCTTGGAAAGGTTGAAAAATGTCCATGGGCTTCTGTCAGTTATTCTCCTCTTATTCAGAACTGCATCATCATTCAAAGGTAATAACCTACTTCTTTGCCTCTAGCACACTGCCTGAACAGTTTAAGTGTCTCTTCATTGAGCCCACAGGCTACTCTTTTATCGAGAGTTTATTAGCGTCCTACCCTACCTTTTTTTTTTTCTGTCTCAGATCACAATGTCTGCATAGAGATTTTAAAGAAAACATGGCAATATTTTGGACATATCCCCACTTCTCCTCCAATAACTGTAAATCACCAGACATGTTCTAGACCTATTGTATTAATGAAGATACAGAGATAGTATTATCTTTGAATCCCTAATGACATTAATCACTTTTTGCCACAAAATACAGATGCCCAACCCCCATTTAACATCAGTTAGTACATACTATAAGTTTGTATAGCCTCAAGGGGAGACTGGGCAAAACCACAGAACAGAAATGTATACAGGATTTTTAAATCCTTTGGAACTACATCCATTTCAGGAAATTCTTTGGCCACGAATAGCTGAAAGCGGGGAGAATACTTAAGGGGAGGCATCAGATATGCAAGGCTGTTCTCTACTCTTCCCTGCATACCCACTTATAGCTATTGTTGGAGCCAGGATATTGGGCTACACTGACCTTTGTTCTGAACCAGTATGCCTCTTATGTTCTTATTATGTTCTTATGTTAAGCAGGAAAAGAATTTAGCCTCTGGATAACACCCGGTTGTGCTTGAATTCAGCAGCAAAATTCCTTTTCTCTTCATTGTTTCAGATTTGAAAAATTAGCTCAAAAAAAAAAGCGTGCACACATATGAAGGTGGGCTGGCAACAGACATAGAAGATTAATTTTTCTATAATTAAGAATCTCACAGGACTATTTTTATCTATATGGATAGGGATTTTTTTCACCTTGAAAAACATGTAAGCCAACAAGCTCCCAACTCCAGTAAAATTCACCATGATGAAGGTACTTTAAACAGGCCTCTGCACTATCCCCCCAAAACCAGATTCAACAGCAAGAATTTCTGAGTCTGAAGTCTTGAGAGATTTTAGGCAGAAAAGTTCTGTTTATAGCCTTGCAACCTTATCAGAATATGTATGGCTTCTTAGATCTTGAGATCCAGACTCTGGGCTCATCCAGATATCCGCAATTTTGTTGCAATTCATACAGTGGTATTGCTGGCTTATAATGTTTCTTTGAATCATGTAATTTTATAATTACATGATTTTAGCACTGCCTATTCAGATGGAACTTCAGCCCCCTTCATCACTGAAATCCTTTGGAGAAGCATAATGAGTTTCGGAAATACTTTCAATCTCTGTGATTATCAAGTTTGATTTTCTCACTGCCTACAACAAATTATCTTCCACAGATTCTACATGGAAAGATAAGAATTTAGGTATTTTTTGAAGTCAGGGTGTAGTGGGTTGTCCCTGGCTGGACACCAGGTACCCACCAAAGCTGCTCTATCACTGCCCTCTGCAACTGGACAGAGGAGAGACAATATAATGAAGGGTTCAGGAGTTATTAATTTCATTTATTATTAACAAAATCAGAGCAGGATAATGAGATGTAAAATAAATCTTAAAAATACCTTTCCACCACCCTTCTCTCATTCCCAAGTTTTACCTTGTCTCCCCAAGCAGAGCAGGGAATAGGGGTTACGGTCAGTCCACTGCAGGTTGTTTCTGACGCTGCTCAGAGACGAGTCCTTCCCCTGCTCCAGTGTGGAGACAGTTTTCCACGAACTGCTGCAATGTGGGTCACTTTTCCACTGTGGGTGCAGTCCTTCAGGCACAGGTTGCTTCAGCATGGGTCCCCCACAGGGCTACAGGACCTGCCAGGAAAACCTGCTCCAGCGTGGGCTTCTCTCCCCATGGGTCAGCAGGTCCCTGCCAGGACTCTATTATGGGCCTCCCATGGGGTCACAGCCTCCTTCAGGCACCCACCTGCTCCGGCGTGGGTTTCCTCCATGCGCTGCATATGGATGTCTGTATCCCCGTGCTCCTCCATGGGCTACAGGGGCACAGCTACATCACCATGGTCTTCATCACAGGCTGCAAGGGAACCTCAGCTCTGGTGCCTGGAGCACCTTCTCCCCCTCCTTCTCCACTGAGCTTGGTGTCTGCAGAGTTGTTCACACATTCTCCCTCTGCTCTTCTCTGGCTGCAGTTTTTATCTGTGCAATAACTTTTTTCCTTCTTAAAAATTTTATCACAGAGGTGTTACTATCACTCCTGATTGGCTCAGCCCTGGCCAGCGGTGGGTCTGTCCTGGAGCCGTCTGTCATTGGCTCTGCTGGACATGGAGGAAGCTTCTGGCAGCTTCTCACAGAAGCCACCTCTGTATCCCCCACACCACCAAAACCTGGACACACAAACCCAACACACGAGGTCCAAATAAGCACTGTGAATAAAAACTGGGCCATGTTGAAGACAATAAGAATTTGCATCCAGGGGTCAGAATGCCTTACAGAAGGCTTTAAAAAGATACAGAAAAAGTGCAACAGGAACCACAGAAATCTTATTGGCAAGACAGGGAATTCTGAGTCATATGTTAAAATGGACTGCAGACATTGTTTTTTACCAGAAACATATTAGAAATTTTATTTCCTCTACATATCACAGTTTGAAGCTGGAAAGCAATCTTGCATAGTTTCTAATTTAGGTGGAACTATACGAGCAGAAGTGAAATCAGACAAAACCATATGTAACAGCAGCAAAACAGAAGAATCTTAATTCTAAGTGGTTTTGGGCTTGGCATAAGAATAAGAAAATTAGAACATGATGAATATTAATATTTATATTGTCTGTACATCAAGAGGTAAAACATCTCAGAAAAGCTACCTCTGCTGTGTAAATCAACCTTTTATTCTTTGATGTTTTATTACACAAACAGTAGTCAGATAAATATACACATGGAGCTCAAAAAGCTACAGTATTTCACAATGTCACATCTAGTGAGGGATTCTTTTGATTTTTTTTTTCCCAGACCTGTTCATGTGCACAATTTCTTTATGCCTCATTTACTACAAAAATATTGGTCGATGAACAATGAATAACTAGACATATTTCACTGTATAACCGAGAGTGAACTGTCTTTTTAGGTTTGTCTTTGTTTCCCAAGCCCATGTATCTTAACTTTCATAATGCCTGTTTATATCAATAAAGTCAGTTTATTTACTGAATTGTATTTGGGTAATTACGTATTCATACTTCAATCATTAGAAAGCCAGAAATTTACTATAGGAAAGAAATTTACTACAGTAATTTTGTGAAAAAAGTTTCACAGAAACTTCAAACGTATGAATGTGGTCTGCTCTGATTTCAAGATGTCTAATTTTGAGCACATGGGTAGGACTGCTCTTCTACTCTAGGTGCTACCTAGACCACCTTCTGAACTGGAGGTGTAAATACATGAGGTGGTGATGGAGACTTTCAGGTTTTGCAAGTCTGTCTATGTCTGTCACCTCCTCCATGACAGGCTTAATACAAACGTAAAGTTTATATGAACAAATTTAAATGATGTATGGAAAACCCACAGACAAAACACACGCACAAAAAGTATAATTCAGAACAGACAATTTTTACGTTTTTAGAAAGCAATATGATGTTAAAACAAGCCCATATCCAGCTATTTTATTCTTGTTAAGGTCATGCCATTAAACAACCCCCCAAAGAGAATTATCAATATTGTCTAGCACTAAAAAGTAACAAAATTAATCAGAATGGGAATGAGCATTTTGCATGGCAGAGAAAATAGAGTGATACCAAATGTTGTCTCCTGTTATTGACCAATCACCAGGCAAAGCCTACTTGTGGGTTAAATGTCTGGATGCAGGTAGCATTTACATTGAAGACATATGATTTTACTGTCGCAATCATAGCCATTTCTTGGAAAAATATATCAAAAATGAGCAGTCCCATCCACCAGGCATTGCTGGTGAATGTCACTACGGTACTACTTGGAGCAACATCTGGTTTTCTTTGCCGAAGTTCTCTCAGACATTGCAAAAGTACCTGCCCCATGTTTGATATCTAGTAAGTTACAGGGAAATTTAGAGTTTCTTGAAGCACTTCTCATGTGCAGCACCATTTCCATTCTGGCTAAAAGAGTGGAATACTTTACCTGGCAAATGCATAACAACCCACTTGCGGAACTTCATGTAGGTGAGGTACAGTTAGATGTTATAGAAGAGAATGAGAAGTATGACTTGGCTTGCTGTTTTTCAAAAAAGATGAGCCCTTTGTTATTTGTGTTGGCAGCCTGGCTGTGTGGTTAGGTTTTAAGCTACTGGAAAACCTGGAAAGAGCAAGGGAAAACTGAACATCTTTATAATTATTCCTAGTCTTAAAATAGAAGTTCCTATCTTTAGCTCTGTGGTGCAAGCTCTTTTCCCAAGCACAAACTTCATTGCTATTGTGCATACCTTCATCACCCCCAATTCAAAGCAGCTTACCTCGTCAGAAACCAGAATTGTTGCAGTATGACAGGTTTGCAAAACAGTGTGTCTCACTGGGATCCGCGTTGACCACCAACCGCTTTCCTGATGGCATTTAAGGTTGTTGACTTAAAGCCATGCTGGCAATTTATCAGTGGGGGAGTTGAGTGGGAGGTACCTTTCTGTCCGTGTTAACAAGACAGGAGAGAGCATGCTCGATAACATGTGAAAGGGTAACTTGCTGCTGCCTGTGTTGCTTCTTATCAACATGCTGACTGCATCCATCCTACGAGCCCTAAGTGGCATTCTGCTTGTGAAGAAGTTGCCTCCCTCCTGTTTAAATGGAGCAGTGGTAATCAGTGAGGATGCCTAACCTGAAGGAGGATATGAAATTCGTAATGTGGACTCAAAAATTCTTAACTTCTAGAGCAGATGCCCAGAGCCAACAAAAGCCACAAAGAAAATCAAGGATGCATTTTTCTGAGGTTTTAGAGTTCTCACATTATGAGGGATTTTAAAATTCCAACCAAGACCAAAATACTAAATATATTTTAGGTTTGGGCCACCAAAATTCAAAAGAGAAAGTAAATTTTGCTTTCAGTTTTTTAAGAGGCTTTATTAAACATAAACTTTTAATTTTTACTTCATTCTACAGTACCTAAGACAATATTTAAAGACATTCAAAAGAAAAAGGGTTGGAAAGAGGAAAGTGAAAAGACTGTATTCCCAAACAGATCAAAACAAGGTATTTTGTCAATGCCAGGAAATTTTAATCAATTTTTTTTCCCAAGTTCTAAGTGATTGACATGATTTCTTATAGCATTTTGATTTTCACTAATTGCATTTACTGTACTAACACAATACAGAGACTGGAGAGAAGGATGGACCAATGAATACTTATCAAGGTAAATACTGTCTTATTTTAACCTATTCTATCAGCAGCTCATCTCCAGGTAGGACTGTGTTGTGCAGAAATACTCAGTGGAATAAAGTATGCCATAGAAAGTGGGAAGAGGAAACTGGAAAAATAACCTTATGATGAAACAGATGGAATGAAAACATTTGGCAAACATCAGTGGTGGGCTATTTTTTTATATAGCTGTTTAGGTTTCTCTAGTATGAAAAGCTAAATAGTTTGGCTAATATCTACTTGTGCACATTGAAATTAACATATAAGCATCAAAAAAGCATTGCACTGAGGGTTTTAACCAAAAAAAGAATCTAACTAAAGCTAGCACTGTCAAATTTTGAGAGGTCCATCAGCCTGCTGACCCCATCCAAAGAGGTGCATTTCACCCTTCCCTCCTTGCCATTTCTCTTTCTGGTTTTGTCCACATGGCAAAAGCACATTGGAAGGGCTGGGGGTTCTCCCAGTGGCTGGGACCAGAGCTTTTCCACCAGCAGAGCTAATAACTACAAGCTATTCAGTATACGAAAGAACCACTATGGGAGGACAGATAGTGAGAAAAGAAGAACAAATCTGACCTGGGACCTCATGGGGAGTGAGAGCTGTGGTGACTTCTTTGACACCAGGAAGTATTCTTGAATTCCTGAAAACAGAAGTAAAAAACCAGTCATAATAAAGAGATTTGTAGGTATAAAATATTAAAATCAAACATCTAGCAAAAGAACATGGGGGAAACATCAGGAAAAGGGAAAGGTAGAGAAATTAGAGGGAGGTAAAGGAAACTACAGCAATGTGTCACTGTGTTTGGCATCTCTGTGCTCTGACTAGCACAGCATAACTAAAGGATATTAAAGGCCTTTATGTTTCTATCACAGCAGTGCAAAATTTAAAACAATAAACTGCTTTTTCATAATACCAAACTACCTTCCTCACTCTCCTCATTCCCACCTCTGAAATTCTGCTTGAGTTCATCTTTACCTTGACCTTGCTTCTGCTGAAATCCTTGTTCATGTCTTAATCACTTCACATCTTGAATACTGAAATTCCTTCAATGGTCTGGCTAAATCTCAACTCTCTCTAAATGTCAAGAGGTCCAGAACAGTGCAGTCAGATTGTTTGCTTGCTCCATGCATTGATAAACAGTATGATAGAAGATGTGTTTATGTAGTAAATTGAGAAGCTGCAATAGAAGAGTGAGGTGATTGTATACAGAACAGGAATGGCAGACAACAGATGTAGAGCAGCTAGAAATTGGCTAATATTCTCAGACACTACTGTGACACACACCAACAATAAAATATTTGTTTACTACAATATAAATAGCACCAAGATCGAGAAACCTGGAAATCCCAGGCTTCTCTATCTTTGCAGTCAACAAACATCTACTGAGTGCCTTTGCCTCCCACAACATTTGCCTTGCAAAACAGTAGCACACATTTGGTATCAAAATAGGCTCCAAGATCTTCAAAAGCACAATGCAACTACCATGTAGGAAAAGACTTTTTCTCTTTGCAGTCAAGGAGACAGCCAGCTCTTCAGGCTTGCTTGTTCAGCGAAAAGCTAGCACTTGGCATTTTGCTAACTATGGAAAACAAGTTAAAGAAATTACTTGCTACCAGAACCTAGAGCAGAGGTGTCCTATGTCAGATTGTGCTATTTCACAGTCGTGTAGGATCTTAAAAATCAACTGCTGCAGAAAGATTTATTATATAAGTTTTCTTGCTTTTCTGGGAATTTTCTTAGTTATTCTGCACTAAAAGAAAGAAATGAAGTTACGTAGATGTTAAGAAAGTCCACATACCTGTAGCCTTCTTGAAATTGAGGAAACACTGTGGATACCTGACTTCTCTGGAATCAGGGAAAATAGCTGTCTAATATTGTCTTGAATACCTGAAGTAGAATAGGTTTTTACCCCATATTTATCATTACACATCCAACAGCAAAACTACTGTGAGGCAAGCACAACACCAGCTTTCTTTTCTTAAGTCATCCTGGCTTTTACAATGCCTCTGACAGTACCTGCTAGTAACATTAACCAAAAACCCTGAGATTAGTTCAGTTGGTTAGAGCATGGTGCTTATAGCACCAAAGCTGTGGGTTTTGATCCCTGTATGGGCCATTCACTGAAGAGTTGGATTCAATGATCCTTGTGGATCCCTTCCTACTCAGAAGTTTTTGTGATCACTGGGCATGATGCTCTATGGTGTGGAGTATCTCGACTACATTAATAAAAAATGCCAAAAGTGATAATTTAACTCACGAGTGCAAAAGATGCCTCATCCATTGTTTCTGTATACTCCAGAATCATATTCAGTTTTGGAAGAAATATTTTCCTCACCTGAATGGCAATTAAAAATCTTAAAAGTAACAAATAATTCCCTCCCTGGAACAGTGACACATCTCAAGAATGCTTACAAGACAATGAATCAAAGCAGCATATTAAAATATTTCATTTCAGTAGGTTTGATAATTTTTTTCGATATTATTGGTTCAAATCAGTGAAGAAAAGTTTATTCTGAGTCAAGAAGCCAAAAATTTCCAAGGAAAGAATTCCAAGGAAGTAGTTTCAGGTTCAAAAATAACTGAAATCAACCTCTTGCTGAAAAAAAAAAAAAAAGGCACCTGCTTCCACTTCTGCTTTTCAGTTTGCATAAAAAGAAAAAAATCTCAACCAGCTATAGCTATTTCTGCAAAACCAGTTAGCAAATCAGTTTCTGCCCACCTGTAGCTTCTCCTTCAGACAAAATGTATAAGCCTGGAATTGGTCGTGACCTTGCTGCTGAAGATGGAGCTGAGTGCCCTAGAGCAGGTTTCAGCCTGGTTACATGCCTGTTTAAGCCAATTCTGAATTATTTCAGGTGCAAGATTTAACACACGCAGTAGCCCTCCCACTTTGTTTCCTCTCCTCATTAGCATATGAAGACTTGCACTAGATGCCTTCAGGCATTTTGCAAATGCAAGGATTTTCAGTTACCCATCCTCTGACAGGCGTCATGTCATCTTTGCACAGCAGCTTTAGATTCGTGAATGGGGGCTTGTGCGTCATTGTTGTCAGCAATGAATAACCACAGTCACTGTCCCTCTCCTGCAGAATGCTGAGCAGCATAAGCCCATGCCCTCTTGGGTAAGCTCTGCTTTTTCTCCAACTGTGGACAGAAATTTTTTCAATCGTGGTTCTGCATCACTTGCAGTGCATTTCATCAGTGCTATTCGTACCTGTGCAAATGGAAAACCTAACTATGGAGCCAACAATATCTGAGGGATTAATATGACTTCTCATTAATGAGAACTCTGTGGCCTTTGGTATGGGATATATTTAGCCTGTTTGTTCTCTTTTTTTTTGGTGAAGTGTATTCCATAACATGCTGTGATTTCTGGCCTATTGATTAATGGGTCTTTCCACCACAAGCAATCTTAATCTTTCTTAATTGCTTTAATGGCCTCGTGGCCTCTCTTTTATACTCTCTGCCCACTATGTTGTTGTTGCAAATGCTTTTGTGTCTTAACTTTGTGACTATACTAAAGACTTAAAGGAAACTGACTGTGAAGTCCATTGTTGCTCTTGTTCTTTCCATTCTTTAAATTCCTTTTTCAGGTTCCTAATATCTGTAAGTAATAATATCTGTAGGTAACTTTTGTATATAAACGTGCTTATATTAAAAAACGATTGTCCAAAAGTTATCAGTCAAGAAGATGATTTTTTACTAAATCCATAGAATAGTTCTTCTTTTAGTTCCAGAGATCTGCAGTGCAGACCAACAGATTTACATAGCTTGTTATTCAAATCTGAAATATTAAAATTCATGGCTAGTGTTCAAATACAGTTGTGAGAACCCCCATGCTAGAGTTTGCGGAAGTCTTGGCTAAGTTTGCCCTGGAACTGTTTGCTATGATACATAGAATAAAAGATGAAGAGTCCACACATAGATATCTGGTTTGTGTCTCTGGTCTTTCCCAGGGGCTTATTTTGAAATAAAAAAGATGATGAGACAAGGAGCTATCAGATTTTTTTACAGTACATGTCATTTAAATTGCATAGTGTCTAGGTCAGTAATGTTTGTTGGCCACTGTGTTTTGTTTGTGCTGTGAAATAGAAAGCCATAAGACAGACCAAGTAAATGACAGCAGTCAGTTTACTGACTTAATTTTCAACCCACTCCTTCTCTACATGAAGAGGTGGAATACCAGCAGAAATACACAGACCCCTGTCATCATCAGGCCCTGGGCTAAAGTAGAGCATCATCATACAAGGCTGACTTAGACAGGGCAGACACTTGCAAGAGATGTACCCACACAAGAGAATAACTGTAAGGGAGGTGTCGTTAACATCCACAAATGACCCTGGGCACAAAAATATTTGCCTACAAAGTCTACCCAGGATAAAACATTTTTCAAATGCTTCCAGGCAAGAAGGAAAAAGTTTAGGAAAGATTTCATCTAAGTAGTGACAGTAGCTTAATCCGAAGCTATTTATTTGCCTGACACTAAGTTATTCCCAGCAACTTCCAAATCTAGATCTAGTCTAGAGCCAACTGTGCAAAATCAAAGGCAAAACTGTGAAGGCAGCAACATCTATGGAAATAATTTCACTCCTCTCAGAAGGGAGAAGGTAATGCACAGTAATTGCAATACCGACAAACAGCAAGTCTTTAAAACTGTCAGTAGTCCAGAAATGTGTCACTTAGACCACTGTAATTATGGGAGAAAAGGTGACATTCAGGTCTGGAAAAAGAAACATGCTTGTGGTAGAGTCTTTTTATAGGAAAATGTCACCTGTTTAAAAGCTGTTCAGAATTTTGGCAAGTTAGAAATAATCATGGCTGACATTACTTGGCAAAGAGCAGATGAAAAGATCAAAACTGGATAACATATAAAAGCAGCCTGGCCCATGGTTCCATCTTTCAATTTACAATGGCAGCAGCAATGTCAAACACTCCAAATACTGACAACGCACGTAGTATGAGGAGGTACAAAAGCAGAGGGAAAGTGCCCAGGGTCAATAAAAGACCAAAATAAAAGCCACACTGGCAACTTGAAGAAGAGACTAATATGTTGGATATTAGGGGGAAATTTTTTACAGAGAGTAATCAGACATTGGAATGGGCTGCCCAGGGAGGTGATGGGTTCACTGTCCCTGGAGGTGTTTAGGATGAGACTGGATGTGCCACTTAGTGCCATGGTCTAGTAACTACGGTGGTGTTGTATCAAGGGTTGGACTTGATCTCAGAGGTCTTTTCCAACCCAGCTGATTCCATGATTCTATGATTCTGTTTTGCACCCAATTAGAAAGATATGTGCATATGCATAAATAATATATTATTCGCTTAGTTTTGTGGAATATTAAATGTTAGCAGCTAAGTTTTACTAACATTTATTAGGATTTATGGTTACTTCTGCCGTGTTACTCTTCATACTTTCCTCTATCATGAAGTATTGCGTAAATGAAAGCAAGCTTTCATTCTCTGAAAAGCAAGTAAATCTAGGCATTATAAAGTGTGCCTAACCCAGAGGTTGAATTTAAATTGGAAGTTTGAACAAAAATTCTGACTTCAGATCTCTTTTTAAGTAACAGGTTTTTAATAGAATTTTCTCTACACAGTTTCCTAGAATGGCTTTTCTTGTTCATTTTGGTGGGCAGGGTCAAGGGAAATACTCTTAAAAGAATTTTGATCCACAGAACTCTAATACTAATTTCACTTTGCGTAGCCACCAGGGTTAGGCCCTGCATATTTAGTACTGACACTGAAACAAGAGGTTTGGAGCTCTAGTAACCAATGTCAGGAAAAGGCCGTTTTCCCAGTGATAAAGACTGATGACAGAAGGAAGCCAAAGGAATGAGTCATTTTAATGAGGTCTCACTTATGCTCCAACCACTTTTGCACTCAGTCGTGATACTTTCTTTTTAGATACTCATCAATTTCACTTGCATTTTTTTGCCACAATACCAAGTTCAGATTTGGTATACAGAGCTTCAGTTGACTCAGAGAGCCTGATTATTGGATTTGTAGGTATTTTAATTCTAGTTTACCAATAACGCAAAATTAATCCTAATATCTGGCTACAGATGCCACACCAGCTCTGGCAGGGGAAAGCTTTTTTCCTGTCTTTTAAATTCAAGTATTTCTAAAAAGTCTGAAAAGTCTTTCTATAACAGAGTCTACCCTGGGAACACTGGAAATTTGAGATCTGATTTTTGCCTTTTATTTTTCCTGGTCTGTACGAAACTTATTCTTTTGTTTTAATGAAGAGAAACATGACAGTAACTTACCTATCCTACAAAAGGTGATTGAGAAAGCAGCTACAAAATGTAAAATAGTTCTTTATGGCTACAGTTATTTTTCTCTGTCGAATAGAATGGGTAAGCCCTGTATAAAACATCCTGTGAAAAGGGAGCCCTGGCTGGGTGGGAACTAGCATGCAGGAAATCAGGAGATTAAGGAATATGCAGTGCTCAGTGCTCTTGCTAAATTGGGCTGAAATGATTTTGTTTGTTTGTTTGTTTGTTTGTTTTTAATTAATGCAATTTTCAGGGGGGAAAAAAATCTATATACACAATTTGTGACTAGCTCCGGCCTTTGTATTTATTTGCCTTTCTGGGGCTGGGGGAAGGGCTGGCATTTTCTCTAATGACAGAGCTCAGCACCATCTGATGGAGCCTCTCAGTTGAATTTCCAGATGCAGAACTCAGCTCTCTCATCATAGTACTGTGTAAACCTATGCAGTCAGAGCAGTGCAAGCTTTTGATCTCTAACCATTCAGGTGATGGAAAGGCTGGTCTGAAAGCTTTTCAAAAAGCCTCTTCCACAGATGAAGCACATTTGTAAGGAGGACCATAACTACAGTAAAAATTGGATACTGATAGTAAAGTCCTGGCCTTATTGAAGTCAATCTATATTTTCCATAGATTTTATTGTGCCTCAGGTACTCCTAGAATCTCAGGGGACTAAAGTTTCACCTAGCAATAGCATCTCTTTGCTGATCTATCCACTTCATGAGCAAAAGGCTAGTTTTAAAGGAATTTTTTTAAAGAAGTTATCCATAAACCAGGACTGTGGTCACATCAAACACCTACCAGCATCTACTGAGCTAATAAACCAGGAGGGTTTCTTGGAAAGAAAATGGCTCCATGACAATAGAGGGAACATCTTTTAACACCGTCACAAACATCACACTTCCTCAGCATCACTCAGAGACTGTCTCTCCTGAACTCGTACTCCTCTCACAGGCCCAGACTGATATATAAGGAAGGAAAGGGAGACAGAAAAAGCAAAGTGATGTTGCCATGAGAAACAAGGGGCTACAGAGGCAATAGGAAGTCAATAGTAAAGTCTGGGACTAGAAAATATGAGCATTATCATTACATTAATAATTGAATCTTTATGATATTTATGACACAAAAGACATATAACTTACTCTATAACCTCAATGTCTTACCACGGCATGTCACACTTCTAGGTCTTTGCCCAATTCCTCAAACACCTCTTTAAGTGCTTAATTTCACTAATATGAAGAATCTTGGTAGATCCACCACTGACCTGTATCTCAAGGAAGGGAGGCAAATGTTTGTGTCAGGACTTACAACAGTGGAGTGTGCCTAAAGCCAAAAGTTTTATGTGAAGCATCAACTATGTTTAGTGCACAGCAAGCACAGTGATGGTAGCAGGATAAAACTAGAAGGGTGGAGGAAGAGAGGTATTCATCAGATGCTATGAAAAGTAAACTGCAGCATTTAAAATGTGTTATCTCATTGTCTGTAGGATGTTATTCCAAATGGAAATAATAAAAGAAACACAGAACTACAGCTCCACCAAGATCTATGCCCAGATAGTACTGTGTTGCATTCACAGATCCACAAGAGTTAAAGACCTTTCTCTGCTCAAGAATCTTTCAAGTAAACTTGAACCAGTGGAAGAGTGAAAGAGTTGTGTATTACAACTACAATTTTGCACATCCTCAGAGGTGGAACTTAAGAGACCTGAAGTTTTAGATTAAACTTGAATGCTGTCACTCTGATGTAAAATTAATGCAGAGGGGAACAAAAGTCAGTAAAAAGCTCTGGAACATAAAGGGAAATATGTTACCTTTAGCATGCAGTTTGCAATATCCTTTTTCTGTTTGTTGGCCATGTATCTTGCTTATTGTAACCTTTTCTTACCCAACTGCACCCTCACTCAAAGCTGTGTAAATGCTATCATTAAAAGCTCAAGTTCAGCAGGGTATAAGGGTGCATACATGGTTTTCACTACAAGTCATCTGCTTGATTTCTGTGAAGCTATGTATGTACTTAGACTCAATTGTATTCCTAAATACATTCTGAATTGACCTCTAAGTCAATTTTCTTTTCACCTTGTTGCAGCCAACGTCATAGACGTACTAATTTCTTTGGCTCCCTGTCTCTTACCATATGCCCTTTAAACCCATCATTCCTGTTTACAGTGCTCAAAAGTTCTGCATGCCCACCAGCATTTCTCCTCACATTTTCTTCCACTTATTTTGTCTGTATCTACTCTCTTGTCTGATGTCATATGGTTCCCTTGACTTGTTTCCTCTAGTCTGGATCTTAAGTAGTATCTGAGGTTTTTCTCCTGCTTTTGAAACAGTGTCCTTGCCTCTGTCTTCACTGAAGTAGCCTTTGAACCGCTTTTGACCATCATTATTATTACCCAGACTTCAGTTCTTCATTAAAAGGCAAGAAAAAGGAGAAACAGCATGATGCAGGAGTGTATGAGAAGTGCTGGGACTCTTTAGAAAACCAAATTATCTTAATTCTATGTTTAGAATTAATCAGTGTATTCAAGTCATTGAAATTTTTGGGGGTCTATTTAGAATTACAGTTTGATAACAGATTTTGAGACAGCAGATAGAAGTTCACTTGATGAATAACAGCATCCGTGCTCTGCATTGCCTGACACCAAGAACTGAAGCCAAGAGCCTCCTCAGAATGAACCCCAAAACTACAGAAACTAAATACATGTCACCAAGTGCAGAAAAAACAGACAAGAGAAGAGAGAACAGAGCTTCTTCAAGACAGGATTGTTTAATCTCTGGCTACATGGCTCTCTGTCTAAGGTTATATCTGCACTGAAGACTGCAGTGCTGTGCAGCCACATGCTGACTTAGTGAATTGAAGTGGTCTTTCCCCAGGAGGTCAAAGTCCCATGTGGGCAAGATCATTGTGCCTCAGTTGAATTCTGTGCCGCACCTGAGCTGAGTTTGGTCTAAGGTTTGTAGCCCTGGAGAATAGACATACACAGTGCAGGGGCAAATACTTTTGATCTGATAGAGGGAATAGTTGGTTGGGTGCGATGATAGGAAATACAATAACTAACTTCTCCCATTTTTGATAATTCATACATGGCACTGAGAGTAACCATTACAGTAATTTTGAAGCCAAATAAGTAGAGCAAAGAGGGGCATCTCGGCACTTTTGTGGTCAGTTAGGCATGTAACCTGCTAGGCTTATTTAAATCTCTGTCTCTTTCATTTTTTATAAAAGAAGAAGCCTACCTGTTCTTATCCAGGAGCCTCCAGGGGATTTCACAAGAGAACTTTCCAGATGGCCAAAGTATCCCTGTGCACAAGCTGACTGCATCTCTTAGGTGATGCCCATAAGCTTTTATGCCCAAGAATTTCTAATAATATATAACAAAATCTGTAACATTAGTTCTGCAGGAAATAACTTGCACTGGAGTCTAACTATGTTTGCTAATTTGTGTACCAGCAGCTCAGTGTGGAGCTTGAGGAAGGCTAATTTCTCTTGCCAAAAAAAGCATGAATGTGACAGCCTTTCTAGCCTATACAAGATTCTTCAAAAATGCTGGCCTAATCCTTTAAAAAAATATTTCATAACAGTAAAAAATACTCTGAGCATTTTACTTGCAGCAGGGCAGAATAACATGTTATTTGAAAACCGTGTACTGAATCTGCCCACCTATTTTCCCTGCAAAACATTTGCTAATCATGCTGTTGAAGGGGATGAACATATTTTAGAATATTAAAATTTGATTTGGCAATGACAAATTTCAATATTAAAACACATATAATGACTCTTAGATTAAGCTTTTCTGATATACTTAATACCCAAGCTAAATAACTAATCCACAGAGAACAGGAGGTGGACTCAGCAGCTGAGTAAGATTACAATTTTAGGACATACTGTAGAGGACACAGGGAAATGCAATCTCATAGTTTTCTTAATAATAATCACTATATATTGGTTAGTCAAAACCACCTGGCATATAAATCAGAAGAAAACCATCCTGCATTTGCATTAAAATCTTCTCATAAGCCTGAGACCTGCCTAGTACACAACTGCAACTGTGTAGTTTTATCCTTCAGAGAACAAGCAGAAACTACTGCGTGAACTGTATTTCATTCAGTAGTGTGTTTAGCAGGATGCAGGTTCTGTTCAAATTGGATATATATAGCCCTGAGGGAAAAATTACTGTCCAAGAAGAGGCAGTCACCACAAAACAAGTGGAACATGGTAATCATTAATCACAGTTGAAAATTCAGTGCTTAATTCTTAAGAAAAAAGATTTGGCAAGGGTTATTAAAAAATTTCCACTGTTTTTATAGCACCTGGTGGCAAAGCAGAAGAAATGGAAACAGCATTATATAAAGTCCTTTATTTCAAAGTAACGTAATTTTTTAATTATTACTGGATTTGTTATACTTTTATGCAGACCAGGGAAGGTTGTAATGAACAATCCACCAGGCAGTTAATATTTATCAAGTAATATGAATTGGCCAATGTATTCAAATCAGTAAATATGCACATGGATACACCTACATAGAAATTGTAGTCATATACACACTCCGTTATGTTCACTCATATCCACACTTACATATTTTATCTTTCATTAATGTCTATAACACAGTGTGTATACACGTTAGAGAATGAAACACGCTCATACATCCAATATGCAAACAGTTGCAGGGAGCAAACTCCTGTTGAAAACCATCTACCCGAGAGACACTGTTTTCAAAATAGTACTGCAATGCCTCTGTCCTATGCAAACATAGATGGAAAGGCACAGCTGAAATACCAATTTTCTTACATTTCTTTCACTTAAAAAAAAATGAATTTTTTTTTAGGCTATGATCTATTTAATAAATATTGGAAGTTCTTATGTCTTCTCAGTTATGTATACATGCAGGAAAATAAAGCTAAATTAATTTGTCATTAAAAGACAAAAGATTTGTAGGCAGATTACCTCATTAACTGTTTCAGTTATATTTTATAAGTATTTTTCAACAGCCTATTAAAAAAAAAATTAAAATGGAAAAGGCTGAAGGTTTATATTTTAAGTTTTTTAATGAAATTGTTTCATAAATTACTTTTCACTGCCTTCACTAAAAATTATTTTCTTAGCTGAAAATAGTTTAATTTATTTTGATAATAAACATATCTTTATAGAAAAACATATTGAGATTAAAAAGGAAATAATCAAAACCATTTTATCTCATTGAAAAGAACCTTCTAATGACTTCTCTCACTAGGGTCAAAATATAAAATGAAACCTAAGAACACTTCAGAAGTTGCCTGTGATTGTCTTTGTAATTATCAAATGGTTTGAATGATGAAATGTTGTGTTAGCTGTAATAGGCTATATATTCCAGCTATGTAACAGGTTATTCTCTTCAGCCAGCAAAGAGAATTCATTACCTATGCCACAAGAGTAAACCTAGATCCTGAATTTTAAAGAAGTCATAAGGAGATTATATGATACTTGAATGCCTTTGCTTTCTAAAACCACTGATAGGTCGTTTATATTCTCCAAGAGAAGGAGAGAATTTGTGTACAAGCAGATGTCTCTGTAAAAGAGCAGAGTTTCTAATATTTAGCATATCTGTATCTCAGCACATTTTTAACCTGAACTACTATTTGCTTCCTTAGGCACCTGTGCTGGGAAAACAGATTAATGCAGGCAGGAGATAATCGAACTGGCTCTTTAGTGTGAGCAGGATTGGGCCTAATGTATTGTTAGCTTGAAGGAGAAAAACTTGCTATTTTTCACATGCCGTTAATACAGATATCTCGTCAGATTTGCAGAAAATGTGTTGTCTTTGAGGAATTTCTGTCATCGGTATTTTCTAGATATTTTTCCTCAAATGGGTATAGGAGCTTATGGCTTTCCAAGGTAGAGCGAGACAGAAAATTCAGTTCTGTGCACAGGCCTATGCTGAGAAGCACAGCCATCAGAGTGAGGTATTTCTGATGTCCACTTGTTGACACTGACCTTCACAATATCTGTGGCAGAAAATAGAGAGATGATGTGTGCCCTAACCACAATGTGCTATCAGAAACCACTGGACACCATGAAACACACAGAGGACTCCATCGGTGTGCAGCATCATCACAGTGAATTAAACTGCTGTCTCTCACAGAAGAGGACCTGCAAGCTATAGTTTTCAAGCACCAGGTTTGGAAATGATTCTGCTCCTCAGCTGGCTCTCGGCTGCATGCAATGCAGTCCGAGCTGAATGCTGGGCTGATCAATGGCTGGGTGAGAGGAAGTAAACTGGTAAAAATGAACCACCAGGCTCCTTCATGTGAGTCCCCACTTTATGTTTATTTTAATGACATAAAATGGAAACTGTGTTGTAGCATTTTTAATCACTCAAAAATATCATCCTACTTCATCACCAAAATAGCACAATAGATAATGGATCTGCTGAACCAAAACAGCACAGCTCCCCACAGTATATTTGCACTAATTCACAAGGGCTTTTTTTGAATGAATTTGGGAAGCTATCTATATACCTACACAAAGGTCTTATTTTATTAATAACTGCATTAATTTCGTACTCGAACCCTAATATTATAGTGCAATTTAGCTGAAACTATTGAACTTGTGAACTGCTAACAATACAAATAATATAATAATAGTGAAGAATCCAAACACTTAGCAGCAGCAAACTAATAATCAGTAACACCTTTATGCCAAAGAAGCTACTGGGGCATTAATAATTTCCCCTCCCTCACTGCAGCACCACTGGTGTTTCAAGACATTTCTCTTCTGAGGAAAGAAGCCAGCTCGCACCCCACCCCAAAGCTGGGGCGGGTTTCTCCTCTGGGCAAAACTATGTTTGGTGATACCCCCAAATGTTTCCCGCCCTCCTCCCCCTCTTGACGGGGCCACGGCAAACACAGGCTGCGGGTCACCAGGCCTGTTTCGGGCTAAGCAAACAAGACACATTTCCAGCACCTCTCCCTCGCGACCTGATTTGCCTTGCAAGAAGCCAGGAGGTAAACAAATAGGTCTGTCAAGCCAGGCCTTGCCTGTACACACCTGTATCAACAAGGATGCAAGCACAATTATCTTACCTTAATGAACTTAATCTTTAATTTCACAGCTTGGCCCTTGTGCTCAGCCTCTTAACAAAGGAGCCGAACTGTTTTAGTCCATATGACCACCCTTCCTCCAACAGCTGTGGAAACTTAAAGCCACGACAAGGATTTTTGCCCCTTGTGAAACTGTCAAAAGCAATAAATATTTTTCTTTTTTTCCATCATTAGACCCCGCTAAGAAAGCCTGCCCATTGTCCACTGTAATTCCCAGCGCTCACGGGGCAGGAGCTTTATTGTCCCAAATGAATCCTGAAGTGTGAACAATGCGGGGGAAAGCGGCCACCCTTTTCGGGAGGGTGTAGCCGCGAGGAATGCGGCGCTTCCCCACGGAAGGCTCCGCCAAAAGAGCACTTGTGTTTTTTAACACTGGCCTTTCAGGAGGATGCTCGAGTTAAGGCATTGTGGCCCACTGTAAATAGATGCACTCGCCAGAATGGGGCTTCGTCATCCCTAATTAGGGAAGTAACTCCAGAGAGACAGCATGTCACTTGCAAGACTGGGCTCATTGTTGGGTTTGTGCGCGTCCCCACAATGTGAGGTAATTGGAGTTGTACCTTTTAGAAAGCTGCTAATTTCACATAGGAAGTGCTAACAAGACCTTTGTGTGCCATGTTTTCCTTCGTCCTTTCTAAGGAAGTTACAGAGCTCGAGTACTGGGAATGGCTGGGCCAAGGCCTGCCGGAGGAGGCTGCGGTAATGAACCACTTCAGCCCCCTGCCAGAAAAAGGAGGCCTAATTTTCGGGCCTGAGAAGACGAGGCCGGACAAAAGGTTCTGTTTAAGCTTATTATACAGGACATTCTCAGTGCCTACACAGCTTTCCTCGAAATGACCCTCTCAAAATAAGTGCATCAAGTTTGAGCAAATAGAAACATGCAACTTTCGAGGCTGGGGGTTATAGTTTTCTTTACAAAGCCATTTATATAATGTAAGCCGCAATTAGCGCGGAACGGAGCAACAAGATCTAGCGAGGAAAGTTCCCCTGACAAAGGACAGAAATTAGGGGAATAAGTAACAGTTAAATATTGGCTTTGGATAACCAGCTGAAAAGGCCTTTCAGATCAGCTGTGGATGTGGAAAAATAAAATAATTTTAGTCCGAATCTCTTTTGCTGCAAAGTTTGGCTTTTAAATCATCGACTGATTGATTCCACTAATTTCAAATTATCTAGATAGAATGGATCTCAGCTTAAAAAAAAAAAAAAAAAAGAAAAGAAATAACTGAAAAGCCTCTCAGCTTTTAAGCCTGACAATATCAGCAAAACATCCATAGGAATTACATATAAAAATTCAAACGATAATGAAACAAATTACTACTTACAGTATGAAAAGTCTGCAAAAGCTTTTTATAGACTTGAAATGCAGAAGTTATATAAACTACTCAGTGAAAAGAATTAGAAAATGACCTTTGCAGATCAGGGGCAAAAATGAACAGTCTTCAGGGAAAAAAAATTCACTGTTAACAATAGCTTTTAATGCCATTTTGCTTCCCTCATTTATCTAATAATCATGGCAAGGTTAGGGTAAACAATGAACAGTATGTTTTCACATATTCCACCTTTAGTGTCCTCCATATGAATTTCTAAAACACTTAAGAGAATAGATACATAAACCTGTGACCTTCAAATGAGCTTTTTGCTACTTCCAACATTTTGAATAAAAAAAGGTCAGAAAATTGAACTGCTTTTGCACAGTAATGAATTCCATTCTGTTGGGTAAACAAAGCTAAATTTTAAAACACGGACCTGACATCTCTATAGCTCAAGAAGCTTCTTTCTTCTTCGGGCATGGGGGGGAAGGGTGAGGAATGTGAGCACTCTGCCAGCCACCCCCTAAATCACTGCAGCATCCGCCAAGGGGATAAGGAGGAGGAGACAAAAATATTTAGGTTTATTCAGTGAAAAACTGTGATTTCCAAGGCCAGTGCAACACAAATGTCCAATTTTTAAGATTTTTTTTTCCTCCACCTCTTCCCCCCGCCCAGTGAATAATTGATCCAGTCCACACAAAAAAGAAGCCAGTGCTACCCTCATCAAGCTAGCTCTTACTGCTGAGGGCCTCCAAAAGTTACTTCAATTTCCGCCGTGCTTTTGTCCATGAGTTGTCCTGGCTGAAAGGCCCGGTTAGGTATTGTTGCAAAAAAAGTCTGCGCCCAAGTTTATTCCCCCCCTCTAATTCATACTCTGCATTGTGGGGTTTTGCTATTCAAGGACTGATTGGACAACAGCCCAAAGAATGGCCCCAGTGATTAGGCTCTCAGCATGGGTTTGGATTGTGGGTATAAACCCACGGTCAGGGCTTGAATTCATGGCTGCTTTCTGCTTCCTCCTAGTGCCTCCCGTGCCCAATATTTTCTGCATCCTTTGCTGCAGGTAATGCATTCCTTCATACCAGGAAATGGATTCCATATAATTAGCCAGCACAGTAGTGTGTGAGCCCCTGAAAGTCCAGGGGTTGTGCCCTGGGAAGCAATTGCTCTTTGGTATTGATAGGAACTTGTGGGATTTTGGTCAGGGTGGGATAATACAAAACCCCAAGTATTGTCATGACAAGGTATTCATCCTGCTTGACAAAGGCAACTTTTCTACCATCCCCCCAGGGCACACAGGGGCGATGCTGGACACAAACTTGTTTGTTTAGAAGTGGAGGTATGGTTTTCCCAGCCCACCGCAATTCCCAAACACAAGGCCTGACACCATCCCCTTCCAGCAGCTCCATGCCGCGCCATCCCGCTTCCCCTGTTGCTTTACGTTTCAGAGTATGGCAGCTGCGCAAGTCGAGAAGTGTACAGATGTCACTCTGCGTCTTACATGTCAGTAACTGGAATTAATTTACATTTATTTGCCAATTGTTTTATATCATTTTATGACAATGTGCCGCATAATATAATTTAAATCTTTAATGTACAACTAATTCTCTACCATTAATTTGTCAACATGATTACTGGATATGCCACCGGTAAAAGCTGGATGACTTGAAATATGTAGAAGGCATTCCTGTAGCTTTAAAAGAGGTTTGTATCTGAAATGACAAAGGTTTACAGAACTTTTTTTGGTCTGTCTGTGATTTTATGAAAACTACAATTTCAATGTAATTTCACAAACTGAATTATTTCAAATCTCAGTCTGAAATAAAATGTCTAATATATTAATTAGCCCAGGGAGAGAGTCCCAACAGTATTGTAAGAAGCAAAATGATAATTTGATTCCTGAGAAATGCAGCCTTCGTCATGACAATGCCTTGCTGATAGGAGTTTAAACTGTCTCCCTGCCAATAGTATTTTATTTTGGGCAGAGCAGTAATCTTTTTAGCTATGCTCTGGAATTGAAAAGCAGCTCTTAGCAAGAGCAGGTTGCAAATTTTTTGACAGAAAATGGTGATTTGTTGAAACTGAAATTTGTCCTGGGCATGTGCAGCAGGAGCTACAGCAGTGAAGGTTTCTCAGGGTAGAATTGCTGATTAAAAAATGAAGAGGGAGAGGGAGAGACAGAAAAAGGGAGAGAGGAGGAGAGGGAGAAAGGGGAAAGGGAGAGAGGGAGAGGGTTTTTTTCCTGCCTCCCAGCCCTCCCCCTCAGCTGCCTGTAGGTAGGAGGTCAGGGCACTCTCCAGGGATGTGGGAGAGCCAGTTTCAATTAGCTCAGCAATGTGCTTGTGAGGGGGAATTCAGAGCACATCACCTCTTTGCTTTCAGTGGGGTCTGGCCCCCATTTCTCCTGCAGCTCTGAGGCACTCCCCTGCTGTTTCTTCCCCTCTATCAAAAACTGAATGCGTATGTGCCTCCCTTAAAAAACCAAAGCAAAGCAAAACGCATATTGAAGTAGAGGCCCTGACCTTGCAGCAGCCACATCGGGGCAACTCCCCTATGAGACTTCTCATGCAGAAATGGGGCTGGGGATGGCAGCCCGCCCTGCCACCCAGTTTGGGAGATGGGTGCAAACAGCATCTGTAAAGCAAAACTGGGAGCTGACCCCCAGGCTTCGCCCCTCTGACTCCCTCAGTGCTCTCCTTACAGTCTCTGGGGATGTCTGCAAGCAGAACCAGACCCTTTGTCACAGTCGTGAAAGCTTGCTCATATGCAAACTTCCATATTGCAGAGATCAGTCGGCTCTTGGAGATGGGCCTTAGCCTGTCAGCTCCTCAGTGCAGCAACCGAGTGTCTCTTTTGACATTATTTTGCAACTATTTAATTCAGGTGGGCTCCCTGCAGTCATTGGGTATCTGAGTGAACAAAGACTGCACTCACATTAACGCTGGTCCAGGACCAGGGTACAGATGAAAATGCTGGAGAAATGGTGAATAAAAGGGATGGAAACACAGCAATTAATTTCCAGGGAATAATTTGCTAACAGAACATTTCATATTCTTACACTGCTTTTTTTAAAGCTCAGCTTCCTGCCTCTCCTCCTCACTTCTCTCCTCTACCTTTTGGGTATCTCACAGGAGCGGTATGAGTCACTAGAACACTGGAAAAATCTAGCAATTTCTTTTCTTTAAAAAAAAAAAAAAAGCTTGATTAAAAATTAAAATAGGAAAAAAAGAGAAGATATTCACTGAAAAAGAAGTGTTTAGACAAAGCCTGTCTGCTTCAATTTCCCAGCTACGTAAGCTCCCTTGCCCTGAGAGTGACAGTAGATTCCATAAATTAACTGAAAATCCCTCTTCTCAAGAGCCTAAGTTATCTCTTCTTTGCCTGCAGCTCTGATTTAGAATAGGCGCTCGTTTGTTTACTGTTTTAATTAATGCTCCTTTTCAGTGTGGAATAGGGGAAGGGAAATGAACTGACTTGATAAACAGGTGTAGCTGTTATGCGTTATATTTGGGATCATTCAGGACTTGCAATAGATTAATCAGGCTTGACTGGACGTGAACCTCCTAGCAGAAAAGGTAGATCAACTCTGCTGGATGCCCAGTAGGTGAGTATTATTTTAACTGCTAGCCTGTGATAGGAAAGGCTTAGAAGGACAGTCATCAGTGGAGAATATCTCTCTGTTTTCGCCAAGAAAAGCAGTCTGATTCTTTCCCCCACTGCTTAACAGTTAAGGAGACCTTGACAATATAAGCCACTTTTCATCCCCCCTCTGCTTCCCCTTCTAACCTCGCTGCCTCATATTCAAGGGGAAAGAAACAAATCATCCCATTATTTTAAAAACATTTAAGTGTCACATTGGGGAAAATGCTCTCCTAGGTTAACTACGACTGATTGAAGATTTTTTTTCTAAATGCAATATAAGTGTAATAACAGTTTAAGTGTCATGCTACACTGTGTATTGCCTCTGCACCCTGTGTAATACCTAGCACACTCAGGGCAGGAAATGATTCAAAATCAGTCTTTTTGCAAACAGTTTGAATTCTTAGCCTTGAAGGAGAAAAATAGTTGAGCTTAGGTTTCTTCATTATGAGGCAGCAAAGAAATTGCATGATTTAACAATATCACAGCAGTAAAGCAACATTCAGCTTATGAGTATCAAATCCCAGAAGAGACTGGGTCTCCTGCTTTCCAAATAAAGTAACATCTAAAAATATTCCTTTACTCCACACTTTTTCTTGGCTTATACAATTAATATGTGTACAGAAAGCAACATCACGTTAAAGATAATTGAAAAGGAACCAGGGACTACCCATTTATAATATTATCCAGCTGACCTTGCCAGGCTGAGGCAATGTAGGTATGTTGCACAATAAACCAGGCAAGTACTTTAATTTTAACTGAATTGCGTTAAACTACCTAGAGCTTAAGGCTTGTCAAATGGGACCCTACTCACTAGTATCTCTTGCCAGCAGACTGGCTGAAAACCAGCTTTGGTATCAGCTGTGAAGGCAGATACTCACCCACCTTCTTGGAAAGAGATACTGTGAATGGAAGTGTCCTATGTGCTCACTGCAGAGCATAAATATAGGGCTAGATCTGGCTTTCTTTATGCTTTATCCTGTCAGGAAAATAGGTCCTGGAGTCAAAGACATTTAGAATGCATCACGGGCAATCTTATGTTATACATGGACCTCTGATTTTAACCTACCATCACAATTTTATCAGACTGCCGGAAGTGAGAGTGATTAGATATGGGAAGCAATGGAAGGCTAGCAGTCCTGCTGAAATGTTCTTAGCATTTTACTCACCCCAGCTATTCACAGACATGCAAGGAGCTTTGATGTATTATAAAAATCTGAGATCAATGTCCTTTTCAAAGATAGGCTCTAATGTCTTGCTACATCCATCAGCTTGGGCTCCATGATGGCAGATGATAGCCCACCAATACCTACCATGCCACAAAAAATCACTTACCTTATCTTGTTCACAGAGGTCTAAATGCTCCCCTGCCAGAGAAAAAACCAACTCACAAGGTCTGCAAGGAATCCATTTTGGAGTTACTGCTGCATTCTCCTCTCAGGAGATTTACAGCCTCGTAAAGGGGGAATCTTCAGTCCTCCAAACGACATGGAGGCTTGCAGTGGCATTTATTCATGTGCCTGATTAAGGAAGGCTCTGCCAGAGCCCGACCTAACCACATGCATATGGATCCTGAGGAATCTGGATCTTGAACAGTGAAAACTTGACTGGAAGATGCCTTGTTTTCCTAACAGAGGTACTGCACCTGATTGTTAATATGTACATTTGGAACCAGTTGAATGCACTTGGCAAAACCAGTACTAGATTTGCGGGAAATCTGCAAATCCCCAGATCCCAAACCCAGTAGTAACAAATGGTCATATGTGTGAAGAAAAGACCATTGCCAGCTGCCCCACCTCACCTTGTGTATAAGTCTGCATATTCTGGAGCAGGAATATGTTACAGTGCATTTCTCTACTTCTGCCTCCCCCAAACACTCAGCAAGAAAACATCAGTGGGCAACAAACCTATGTCTGAATTGCCGCTGTTCTGGACTTCTCTCTTCTCCTGAGCACCCATTGACAAAACACAGACTCATCCCATACAGGAGCATCCATCCCATGATTATAAGCCAAGTAAGGGCAATCATAATCCTGATCTTCAGCTTTAGGTCACAACTGACTCATATACAAAACAAATTACTTATTAATGAAACATAGGATTCTAAAAGTTAAGAGTTAAGAAAGACTGTGAAGAAATGGATATTTATTCCAAGAATTTTTGTGGATCTTTCCAAAATGATAATAACAACTATATTTTACCAGTTACTTAAATTTGCAGTATGAGAAATCGCAAGTGCTTGAAGCATGTCACAGCAAACCAAGAACTCCTAAGGCAATCTGCACCAACACCTGGTATCTCTTGATTCCATTTTTTGCTTGCAAAAGCAAAATTTTTCCCCCAAGTCTTTCTTTTATCTCACAAAATAGCATAGGGCAGCAGGCAAATAAGATTTAAACTACTTGAGAAGAATTGATAGCACCTTTCTGACCTTCTCCCAGGCCAGATCCATGAGGCTGGGTACCTGCATTTGCCTCATGAAACTCTGTTCCCCTGTGGAAATCCTCCTGAACCTCCAACTGCATGTGAAGGCAAGCCCAAGGCTTTCTCTTTTTGGGGAGATTTGCTCTGTTAAAACGTGTGCTTCATTACAGCATAAGTCATGTGGGGCTGTGGAGTGTCACAGCTTTTGCCGGTGTTTGAATGCTTCCCACCTTTTCACCAAGAATTTACTCCACTATTACTATTTATTGTGAACTTATCTTCTGTGACTGAGGTTTGGAAATTGCCCAAAATCTGCAGCACAGAACAGCATCCAAAAGCCGGAAGAAAAGGAGGAAGGCAGAGGGGTGGAGGGAAGTGTCAAGGGAGTTTTGCAAAGCAAATAGAGCATTATCCTTTTGTTTAAGATGCCATGAAGACTTTTTATCTGCTATGTGATACTTTGCTTGGAGGACTAGCGCATACGAAGAGCTTTCCTGCGCACCCCACCGTCCTTGATTGCTTTACTGTTCTCACTGCAGATTTATTAAATTTTGAATTAACATGTGTTAAGGAGGCTGATTTTGTTTGCTCTGCCACATAACTTACTTTCCTAAACACTTAGTAATAGCAGCAGTTAATCTATTGACCAATGGCTTAAGCAGCAGGTGGCTTTAAGACCAATGGGCCAGTCCTGACAAGGCCTACAGAAATTCCTAAGGCCTTCTTTGTTACCTGGGCTGGAATAGAGAAACTACTTGTTTGGAAAATGTTTCTCCTCCCACAAAACATCTTCAGTATTAAGGGTCTTTTGTTAGCAGAAGGCTGAAGAGGGGGATTATGAAGGATAGCCTGTCACACAAATTGTTTCTTCTTAGACATATAATACAACCTGCATTAAAAGTTTACAAACTAATCTAATGAAATTATCATTCAAACGAAGCATGTCTCCAATCATTAAAATTGACGCCTCGACCTGCCGTACAATTTCTGCACTGGAAATCTCAAGATTGCTGCTGCTATTTCAGAGTAAAAGAAGATTTTTTCTAAAAAGCCCTCTGCACTGCTCTGTTTGAAACAGGAACCCAGATAATCTGCAAGGGCTCATTTTCTTAGGAAACCCAGGCACCAAAACACTAACAATTAAATTAGTTCCCATGTCTTGAGGAATCAGGAATTACAGTTAACTGTGTATCATCTGGATCATTATAGCCTCTCCTTGTTACGGCATGCAAATCTACATCAGGAAAGGTGGGGTTTTTAAAATTTATTTGGATTGGTTTAGTAGAAGTCAGCAGAAGCTGCAGCAATTGCAACTTGCAGTTCTGTACCCTTTGAGACAAAGCTATATTGACTTAGCTGAGGGCAGTATTCAACTATGACTTTCTTAAGGGAGGATTTTACAGTGCAAGGTGGGCACAGATATCTCTCTCCAAAGTACATCTACGTGTGCACTGAAAGGACAGCGGCAGTTCCACTTGCAGTGAAGAAATGGAGATTGGGGAGTAAATGGAGCCTCTGGGGAAGCATATTCTGTTTTCAGCTGAGCTTTCTGTGTTGTTCTGATCCAAGTTAGGAGAAAAATGATTTCACATGGTCTGAATGTGCGTGCATGTGTGTGTGTACCTACACAGATATAGACATACATATGTATGTGTATATGAATACGCACACAGACATATATACCCTGACTCCTGCACAACAACTACAGTCCTCTATTCTCTGTATCATAAATAACAACTGCAAACAGCTGCACTGCAGCAACATTAAAAAAATAGGAACAAGGGAGACCAAGTTACAAAATATTCAGTAGCCTGATTTCCATTTGGTGGGGTTCCTTCATCACTTGAACTGTGTGTCTATCTATATGTTATGTCCACACGCCTGTACACGTATGTTATATATGTATGCACTTATATGCACTCACATGCAACTTCTATTTAAGACCTTTGTATTTTGGGGACATTGATCTCATCTGGGAATGAGATCCAGTAGCACCACTAGGTGCTACTGTAATACAACTAATTAATATTATTTTTACTGCTAATAATAACAGCAGTGTTTACTTTTAGCATGTTCTCACTCTTGCCAACATATGTTTTTATATTCTTTAGTTTTCTTGTTGTTTGCAGCACAAATGCTTAGAGGGATCCTAATTAACTGCCCAACAATGACGCACTCTCATTTAGTTTTTCTCTCAAACTTATTTATTAGGCTTTGTTTATCAGTGGGAGAGTTTCTAGCACTGAGACTGCCAGGATTTACTCTAAGCCTCTTAGTCTGATGTTTCCACGGCCCTGGCTCTCTGTGTAGAGAAGCTAAGAAAACCATACATACAGCTTTTGGCCCCCTTTATTTCAAGTCATCTAGAGCAGATGCAGGTGTTTTTTTTTTTTCTTTTGGATGGGATGGGGAGAAAGGCATCTAATTATTAAATAAGCTGGGGAAAATGTGGATTTTTGGCCAGGGTTTGTGGAGCAGTACTGGAGAATTTTTTTTGTTTGTCTGAGACTACATAACTGGATTTCAACTTATTTTTGGGGCATTTCTCTGAACTAATGAATTCCCATAAGTAGCAACAGGAACACCTTTGTCTGATTTCCCCACCAAAGGTTTCCCCAGAGACCTACAGCCAAAGTAAGCCAGAAAATGCAGGAAGGCATTTGCTCTGCAGTTGCCCCCCAGGTCCCTGGTGCTCTCCCAGCGCTCAGACCTCCAACCTGCGTAGGACAACCTCTTCTGTCCTGCGCCTGCAAGGAAACGGGTCTTTCCCAGCCTCCCTCCCATTTACAGCTATTAAGTGCTTGGTGCTCTCTTTTTTTCTTTTTCAGAGGGTGCATTTGTTTGTTTCTTCCTCTTTTTCTCCCTTTCTTTCCCTCTTGCTGCCTGCCTTCTTTCCTCCCTTCTTTCCTTTTTTTATCTCTCTCTCTTTTTTTTAAATTTTTCTAAAAGGTGAGGTCTCCCCTTGCTAACTCTCCACTAATTAGAGGAGTGAGAATTAGCTGCATTCATCCTGGCTTTAGTTCTGGCAAGAGTGTTAGAGAATTGGCCCACTCTTCAAGGTGCCAAATTGGAGGCTGAATCCAGGTGTGGTCAGAGGCAAGGGGATTATTTTCCTCCCATGGGGTGCAAACAAAGGCCTGTGCTAGGGATAGATGGGGTGGGGACAATGTTGCCTGCAGGAGGGCTAAACACTACTGACATCCGAGCCCCCACCACACCACAGCACCAGGCTGTGCCACAGGTTCCACAGCTCGAGGATCCATGAGAGATGGGAGCAAGGGAGGGCTCTGTATTCTGTGGTAAGGCTAGAAAGTGTTGCACCCCTCCAAATCTCAGCCAAGTACAGAGTCCAGAGAAACAGAACATGCACTGGGGGAAATACGTGTGATATACCCATCTGCTGCTGCTGGGCACAGGACACAGCCTTCATAGCCTTAGGGTGGCACAAGAGCCAGTGGCACTCCTGTGTCTTTAGGGACACAGTGCAGAGCCCTGGGGTCACTGGAGCCCACTGAGCAAACCTGTGTGGTTCATCAGGGGCAGAGGCTCAAGCCAGAAACTCCTCAGCTCTTCTCACCGATTCAACAATGCAGGACAAATTACATATGGAACTTGTTCCTGTCCCACAATTTACAGTTACTCACGTCATTCAGGAGGCCTGCTGAGAACTGGTCTGTTAGTGCTGATGCAGTATTTTCCAGAGGAGAGCTCTGCATCTACATTTGGTATTGCAATGAGCCTGAGACATGCCCTTTTTTCAGGCTAGACCTTTTGTCAGAAGGGTGAAGAATCCTAAAGATATGGCAAGGCCCAAGGAGAGTGGGTACTACCTCAGTACTGAGGAGGAGTTCATGTAAAAGAACAAGTGAAGTTATTGGTGACAGCTAACACCTCATTACTCAACACGTTTCACATGAGAGCCTAATGGGTTTGGGAAACAAAGCCAGAGCATGTGTGTGCAGGTTTTCCATACTTACCAGCAGCATCCTAACTCCTGTTGTGCTCCGAAGTCTTTATGTTATCCAGCTATCTAAGTACCAGTGAACAGCAGGGGAGTAAAACAGGTCATGCTTCATCTGATGGAATAAAGCTTACTGGTTGACTGAAAAGTCAGAAGGTGCAGGTCAGTGTGGATAACCTCACTTCTATTATCCTATCAAAAGGAGAAGATGTAGCTTTCCTCACTACCCTTGAAGAGTATAAGCATTGACTGAGGAGGCGGCAAAGTGAGAATCTCTGAGGATGTCTGTATGTTTCTGATTTTACTTAAAAAAAAATATTTCTGGTTTGAGTAGAGCTCTACTACTTCCTGTAAATTGTTCTTGCCTGTGCACCACCATCCTGCATCCCCACAAACCCCTCTTTTGCCTCCTCCTGTTGATGCATTCCTTGAGGAATGCAAGGAGCTAGGAAACAGAGGGGGATCAGACCCCCTGGAAGTCAAATATCACAAATATAACCAGGAGGAAAAAGGAGTGAGAATGTAGCACCTGATACTTTCCTGCTCTGGTCTTTCTTGGGCCGACAAGACCCTAGAAAACTGAATAGTGATATAATGCATGTCACACCATAGCCTGGACTAGGGAGCTTCAGACCTTCCTAGATCCTTCAGAAAAGAAAAGCATCTGGTTTTTAATGACAGAAGTATGGAAACTGCAAATATAAATTTTATTATTGCTGTTTTACTCTCCCTAATGCAAAAAAAGCTAACTAGTGACATTTCAGAAAGGACAGGCCTATGCGGAATGCCCCACAGTAATTATCCTACAGAGGACAGAGGGCATACAACATCCTCACTGCCATGCATCTTTTATTGTTATTTCTTTGGGGCGGACTATATATGCAATAGTAATAGATAACCCTTTATTCTTCCTTCCAGACCCTCCAAATTTGGCTATGCTTTGCAGTTTATCTTTGCAAGGAAGCCCTACCACCACTATAGTTCTTTAAAAGGGTCATAGGGAATCACAGCAAAGTGGTATACAAAGGTAAAGATGTCAAGTGAGTTATGTTAACAGAAAAAGAACTACACAGTAGGTCAAGGTTTGGGCAACAGCAGGGAGATTTTTGTTAAGATAATGCTACCCACAGTGGTGGTGACTTCCTTTGTAATCCATAGCTGCCCAGAGAGAATTACCTCTATTCTCATGGAGTCATAGGGCCATATAAGAAGGTCCTATGGGGTCTAAATGTGATAGACACAGCAATTGCTTGTACAAATAAACTTCTACTATATAAGCAGTATGAATGGGCTCTGGGGTAATGTTTTCTAATGCTTCACATTTTCAGGTTGGTTTTTAAGACAATTATCAGAGCAGCTTTTCAGAGCTAAATGGAGGTTTGTTCAGCTTTGTTTTCCTTTAGGAAGGGTAATTACCTTTCACTGCACCAGTACAAGGCAGAGGTTTCTGAGTTACATCCCAGCTAAACCAGCACAGAAAAAGGACTGTTCCAGCACAGGTGACTGGTTATGTCTATACTGCACACAAACTCAAACCCACCTCTGGAGGAAATAAGTTCAAACATAGACTAGAAGCAACCTTCAAGGAAAGTTAAGAGAAAAGGTTCAGCCTGGTGGGACTGCTTAGCACAGGTCTACAGTGCAAAGAACTGGCTCATCACCTTCCACATGTCCCATCTAAGCATGTAGCAACACAACCTGCTTAACAGGTCCTGAAGCTATCCACTGAAGGATTTGGATTTAGAAGAACCCACCCTTAGGCTACTTCTCCCTGAAAGAGAAAGCTCATATAGGCCAAGGCTGGGCCTTTGTAGCCAACCATAGGACTTCTACTGGCCATAACATAGATGGCCAGAGCCTGGACAGGAAGCACAAATAGCTAGAGCCATTCCTTGGCTTAGCATGTTGTGCCTGAGCTTGCTGTCAGCTTGTAGCTCAAAGTACCACAGACATCCCTCAGAGAACTATCACTGCAGGACTATTTGCCTTTGGAAGTCATATTTTTAAAGAAATGTTGGAATATACCAATGACTCCACTTTAAGCATAAAAGATGCATTGCAGAGCACCATATTGCTACATCAATATCTTTAAAATGAATGTTTAAAGTGATTTTCTTTCCTCATTTGAAAGAGCTTTTTCAACACTTTGGGAAAAGCTGTCCTTCAGCTGGCAGATTTCTGAATATTCTGATATTTCCCCATGTTCTCTATACTGAAAATATACCCAGATTCACCATTAAGTATTAAATTTATTCTTATTTCTATGCTTTTAAAAGGTAAGAAATCAGCAAAGGGGAATAATAACAACAATTTAGAAGTGGAGCTCTTATGCGTATGAGGGTTTTTTCAATATCCTTTTTTTTTCTCAGTTCTGGTGCATATGGACTCACTCAAAGACATAACTGTCCTATAGCTCATAAAATGTGCATTATGTCCCCTTTTAGATAGAAGTCAGCAGGAACAAAGCTACTGGAATGGATGAATAAACAAATTGTTGTTAAGGGTACACGCATCAGCCTCTAAAGAGCAGTAGGAAAATGTGCAGTGCTTCTGCAACTCAAATATCTGATTGTACAATGCTCTGAACTGTTCATGCAAGTGTTCATTTCAGCTTGACCCTGTTTGGCACAGGTGGGAAGCACTGTGTGTTGGAGTACCAGGTAAAAGGGATGGTGGCTCTGGGACAGGGGAATCACATCCAGCAGCAATAACTGCATGGTTGTATGGCCATAAAATGCCCCCTGCCTGCTGGCAAGAGTGGTTACCTAGGGAAAACACATTCCTAATCACCTCATTAGCATGAGGTTGATTGATGAAGGCAGAACCATAAGCCATGTACAATCATACCCTGCCTTGATGCTGTGCTCTTGAGTCCAGGTAAGCCAACATGCCACAGGGCTGAGACCTCCCAGCACTCAGCATGCCGTGCTGCTCCCTCAGCTTTTATGTGTCGTGGTGAGTGCACACACAGAGCACACCCCACAGATGCACTGTAATACAAATGGGAGCCCAGACTTGGGCTCCCCAACATGCACAGGTCTGCAATCTGCAGAGTCCTGCGCCTGTGATTATTTGCCACTGGAAAGTTTCAAAACGGTACAGATTATGTTCACTCTGAAGAAGTTTTTAAGCTATTCAGCCTTACCTGCATTCCTTGCCGTGGTTGTGCTGCTCTGCGGGATCTGTCTTCTGCCTTTCTGAGCCTGGCGTGATGTCTCACCGAGCTTCGTGCCTGGTAGGATTATCCCATCCCATGAGGACCTAACTGAAACCGCTTTGCTCGCACTCCTAGTTTTTGTGCACAAATAGAGACTTCTTAATGCCATGACCCAAGATAGGATGTGCCCTCCCCATGCCATTAAGCAACCTGTACTCAGCCCTTGGGGCCTCAGAGGCCTCCAGCTGTTGCCACCTTGGCACAGAGGACAGGATGCTGCCCATGCTTTGCAGTGGTTATTGATGTAATGGGGCCTTATGACAAAGAAAGGAGCAGGCCAAAAGTGATCTGAAATGGGCTGGAGTTCAGCAGTAGGCATCCTTTCCACCAACCATTGTTTGGCAGCAATTTCTACCCAGTGGCAATATTCCTCTGCTTTGCTCACAGCTGAAAATAACTCTGAAAGTGCTTTGAAAGGGCTGCCTTTTAACTGAGCTTAACACCTTTCCAAATTATTTTTGTCATGGTGAATATCTCCCCCTCGGATGAGAATCCCATCTCTTCCCTCCCATTTCTTTTCTGCACAGCCTGTAAACTCACTGTTTCTGTGCTCTCCCATGCCCTTTATTTCCATAATGGACTCTTTGCCCATGTGTTTGCTAATATTTCTACCTCGCTACATAAGCTGGCAGATGCCCAGAGTGTTGGTGCCTGTGACATGACCCCTTTTTATTCCCCATACAGTTATCTGGCAGCACCTTGTCTGCAGGGTGGGCACAGAATAGCACAGATGCACCTAACCTGGAACGAGCTGTTGTAGAGTCATGAAAAAAACACCTGCCCTTTCCATAGTAATCTGCTGAGCTGCTGGTGTTCCCTGTACTGGGAATGGAAGGTTAAATCACCACTTTGCTTCCTGTTGTGTCACCACTTTAACTGTTTGCATCAATTATTGAATACACTTACACCGTACTAATGCCTTTGCTGTGATTCACACAGACCTTTGGAAATTAACGCTGCAAAATGCTTTAAGTGTGGTCCTCATCCCTAAAGCTTCTAGTAGCCACAAGCAGACTTGTGGAAGTTCTTGTCTCAAAAAATGGCCAAAACCATTTCTACAGATTTCTGTGAGATTGCAAAGAGTTAATCTAAAGCCACGTCTGCTGAGCCTCCTCCTCAACCTCTGGAAAGCAGCATAGCAGTAGGAACAGTAAAACAGTATGAAGTTATAGGAATGACCAGTGCTCCCTCCAAACAAATAAACAGCCTTTTTCTCCTGTAGAAATTTGACAATGTTTCACATATTTTCTTTGGTGCTCTTACCGATCCCTTGAAATAGCAGCTTGCTGCTGAAATGCATTAGAAGAAGGGAGAAGCCAAATTAAAATACTTCTCATACATCCTCAGTCACTGTCTCTATTTCAGTACTTCTGTTGAGAAATCCAGTACTGGTACCATCCATCAGAAAGAATAATAACCCCTTCAGGGAATTTCCAGCGATATCTGATGATGAAAAAAATGCAGTTCCCGGGGTACACCAACATCTAGAACAAAAATAAACTGTGACGGGTGGTTGTTTAAGAACTGTCTTTGAGTGAGACTTGCATTATAAATGCATTTCTGCCTGTGGTGGAACCTTTCTATGTGTTACTTCACTTCTTTGCTTCAGTTTCTCAACATGAGAAAAGGTAAACCATTTTCTATTGTATCAGCCCATGATGCTATGTAGTAATAACTCCAAAAAGCATATTAAATGTGCAAAGTACTACCCTGTTTAAGAGCTATCATTATTATGAATTAAAACATAAGTACTTACCCTGAAAATACTGCTGTAATGTACTTCATTTGTTGTTTGCTTTTCAAACTTCTTTAGAAATGAAAGGTTTCAGAAAATGAAACTTCTTTTCACAATGAAGATCTCAATTTGCATATTTGCTTTCCGGAGGAAACAACTTCAGAGCTAAAACTAATAATTGTGGCTACTGTCTTCTCATTCCGAGTGACTTGGAGGCTGATGTGGTTTGTGATAGGAACTTATGCATTAAGGACTCTGATCCACACCCAAGAACCTCAAGGAGCTTCTGGCTGGATTCAAATGCTAATCTCTCAAAGGTTTCGCAATTTATTTTTTAATGGTCCACTTCTGAGACATTCATCTGACACTTTGACTATTATGTTACCTGGATTAAAAAAGATGCTAATAAGAGTATTAACCAGGTTCTTACACACAGAAAGCTTTTGCAATTACAATACCTCCTGAGTCACTCATTCAGGATCCTGGGAAAAATAGAGCATTTTTGCTTTCCAGATCTGTTGGGTGTTTGGGGTTTTTTTTTTATTTTATTTTTTTAAAACCTCAAGAAGTGCTTAAAGTTTCTTGTTAAGAGATTTGAAAAATGTATAGTCCTTGTAAATTAAATACTACAAGTTCTTAGATGAGTGATCCCTAAACATTTATTATTCACACTAATACGATTTAATTCTAACTCACTGTAAGATTTATAGAAATTAAAAGACTTCATATGCATAAAGGTGATGAAAATATAATCTAGTTCATGAAATCTTTATATGCAACTTTATATTTCAGCAGTATAGTTATCCCTGGCGCACTCCAGACTTCAGGAATGTGCCACCTCAGGGGCTGTGCCCTGAGCCTGCGCCAAGCCGAGAGCGGGAGCAGCTCCCTGCAGCCTGAGTGCCCAGGGGTCTCCCACTGAGACCTGCTGCATCAGGGGGACGGCAGCGCAGCTGTCAGTGTTGGAGTGCTGGCCTGACCTTTCTAAAGCTGTAAACACTTTAGATTTTGCTCCTCTGCCACAGCAAGGGACCACAAATGAACTCGGGACTGGGACAATCTCCTTACAAAGAGAGGAAGCTGCTGGAAGGAAGAATGTGGCCCTGCTATGCCACAGCTTGCTTCCCCGCCTGCAAACTGACTGCAGAGGCTGTTTCTTCACACAGG
>VZRE01009382.1:5210-36065 GCA_013396775.1 Cephalopterus ornatus
AACCTTGAACTGCTCTAAAGACTACAGCAGCACTGCATCTGAGCTCTGGCCCTACATCACAGAGACCACAGGGGGAGGAGGAGTCAGTGTGAGGTGAGCACCAAATTCTTGCACAGCAACAGATGAGGTTGATTAGGAGGTGTATTGGCAGAGCTCCCCCTTCTACCCTACTTGTAATCCTCCAGCTCCTGTGCCTGTGGAGCTCAGGAGACTCTTCCCAGCCCCCTTTGCAAGGAAAGGGCTCCTTGCCCTGGCAAGAAGGACGTGTGGGATGGTGTCCTTCACATCAAGCAGCTCCATGTCGCCTCTGCATGACCAGAGGTGACAGCTCATAGGTTTGTAGGTGTCCTGCCAAGCACCTCCAAGTAGGAAGGCATCAGTCAGTAAATCCCATGGTGATCTCCAACTGTCGTCCATGCCAGGAGGATGTCCCAGTGGATCCTGACTAGGATTATGTCAGATTTGAACCTTTTGTCCTCTGTCTTTGGTGCTTCACCATAGAAAGGGTCTGAACTTTATCAATATTTCCCCATTTTAATGGATCAAAGTGATTTCTTCCTGTTTGTAGCAGAATACCTCTCATTTCCATCTCTATAAGAAAGATCAAAGTTCCTCAGGCGTTTTGGTTTATCTTTTATGGCTGTTGGGCATTTTGTTGACTTTAAACATGTCCAAAGGTGTCTTCTTCAATTGTACCTCTTGCTGGTTGGCACTGGTCAAACCAAGACAAAAAACAGAGGCTTTGTGTCTGAAAAAGCTGTATGGTGGACTTATCAGGAGTATGGTAAGATTTACTTTACTGGGTGACCTTATTTATTTGTATTTAAGAGGCTCTTTCTCTGGTGTGTTTGGCATTTGGCAAGTCACTTCACCTGCCTTGTCTCCTCTTAAACTGAATTAACTCATCCTGTCCATTTTTTGGCTCTGAGGTCTACAAAGCAGGTAGCGTACTTCAGCCTGTGATTGCTCAAACCTTGTCTCCAGCGTGGCTTTAAATAGTAAGAATCTAGAGTTGAAAATGTTCAGGACATGGCCACAAAGAACAAAACCAGTACTTTCCCTATTTAGTTGTATTTTCACCATCCAGCTCTGTCCAGCAGATCTGCCATGGACTTTCTTCCTAAACTAAAAATAAAGTGGGTTCTATCTTCTTGTCAATGATTCTCAGATAAGAAATTGTTAGAGCATTCAGAAATAAATTATTGAAGGTCTAGTACTCCAGAAGAAAGAGTCTGAATTCTTAGTTTTAAAGTTCTTGAGTTTTAAAGTTTTAAAACAAAATTCTTTGTTTTAATATTCTTGAGTTAGTGCAAAGAGCAATAGAAAATTACTTGGTTTGGGATCCTACCCCAGATATTTGCCAAAGAGGCTGAGCATCCCAGCAGTCATGTAACATGTACCCAGGGGCAAACGGCTCTGGTGTCAGGGTAACCTGATAGATATGTGACACACAGTAGACAGCAATCAGTACAACAGGCAAAACAGCTAAACTTACATAATGCAGAAATTATGAGATAAATCCATCTGTTCTGGAGAAAGACAAAAAAAAGAAAAATCTTGTATGAAAAGATATAACATTATTATGATGTGCCCCATTTAATTGAGTGTGGGTGGAACAGTCTGCTGATAATCTGCTGAAACGGTATCTTGTATTTATTTGGAGCAAGTAAGCTCCTGCCTCTGTCTTTTTTTTTAATTTAGTTTTATTTTTTTTCCCAGTGTAAAATGAGGCAGGTTACTTAGCTACAGGGTCTCTTAATTACTCAGCTCTAGGACTGGATCAGTGTGCTCCTCGCTGCCAAACTTTTTTTTGACTCTAAAGACCAGGGTCTTTTATTTTATTGTGTACCTTACGAGTCCCAGGGCTGTGGAGCCCTGAGCTGACTTGCAATTTCAGATGTTGCTGTTACAGAAGTACTGACATTGGATTTTGTTTATTTGTTATCTTTGTGCTTAAATCTTCTGACCAAACTCAAGCAGAGGATAGCTGCATCAGGATAATTCAGCTGTATTAGGGAAAGATTGGTCACATTAGCACAAGCTATCAAAGTGGGAGCCTTGAAGTGGTTTTGGGAAAGGAGCCTCAGCTCAGCATCAAAATGGGCAGCAAGAGCTTAAAGGTTAAATTTTTCAGAGAATGAAATGTGAGGTTTGTGCTGTCATATTTCTTTATTTTTCCACTGGCAGAGGGTCTATTCTGTGAGCTATCACATTTTCCACAGTGTCTCACTGTATGAAATAGGAACATACCTTTCCCTTCACTAAACAAAAAAAAAATGTTGGCAAACTATGAGTGCCACAGCATGTAGATGAAGAAGGCACAGCACTGCACTGTAGTAGGTTGCAGAATCAAAATAGCCCCTTTTGTACCCAAGGAGGAGTAGAGAACTGGCTTTCTTCTCCTTTCTCTCCCTTCTGTGCTGTTTTCTTTGTGATGCATATTTTTATGCCTGTGGTTAAGAAAAACCCAACAAAATCAAGTCACTGAATAGACATGCACCAGCAACTCTCATTTCTAAATCTTATATTCTCCCTTTAGCATCTGTTTCAGCGGTAGATACTGAAGATTTGCTGAGTGAGCTGTGAAGGGGAAGCACTTTGTTCCATGGGCAATGGGTTTTGCAAGTTGGTGAGGAGCTTTCTGAGGCTTTTTATGCTCATAATGTGGAATTTTTAGTGAGGTGGTGGGAAGACTTGTCTTCAAAAGGCTTGTCTAGTCTGAGAAAAAAGGTGTATAGCGTTACACCTATGAGAAAGTCCTTTTTCTTGCTAAGTTTTTCATATTTAATTGCAATTCCTGAGGTATCAGGGACTCTCTTGAAAGTCACTAGATTCAGGAGTTACATGAATTCATGAGAAATTTCATAGAATCATAGAATCATTTAGGTTGGAAAAGACCTTTAAGATCAGTGACTCCAACATTAATCCAGCACTGCCAAGCCCACTAACCCTCTGAGAAGCACTGAAATTCAGGCAGACCTGGTGCAAACTGTGAAGATGGCTTTCCACCACCTGGCCCAGGAACCAGGGAGCAACATCTGATCAGGGTCCTTGTGAAGCAGAAGCAGAGAAGAGGTGGCAGTGGTTTGCTGCTGTGGGAAAGGCAAGAAAAAGAAAGTTTGTGAGGTGGAAACAGGGTTTTCACTTGGAACACACCCGAAACAATTCCCTTCTATGCATGGCAGCTGAATCCCATTTAGGAAATCATTCTCAGTCCACAGTGGAAATAATGAGAGGTCTAGAAAGTGCCAGACCGGGAGAAAGATTGTATCTGTTCCAACTAGAAGTGATTCAAAATGACCATGACAGAAAATTTCGAACACTTAAAAATGAGAGGGAGAGAAAGAGAATAAATCTCCACAACTGGAGGAGTGATGAGTTCAAGCTGTGGTGAGGAAGCTTGGACTAGACCTTCAGCAGTGAGGCACTAGTAGAGGAGGTAGGGCCTCTATCAGGGGGTGTATTTAAGGGCAAGTTAAGCAAGCATCCACTGGGAACAGTTGAGACACAGCTGAGCTGTTTTGGGCTCAGAAGGTGGACTTGATTGATCTCCTGCTGTCCATTCTGATAGACTTGCCTGACTTTTAGTGAGATTGATGGCAAGATATGCAACATCTGGACCATTCTGGATAGGACTAGTCTCTAGGCTTAGTTTGGAGATCAGTGTCAAATATCCTTTTTTTCTCCCTCACAACCGCTTCTGTTGGATAGTATTGGATATGCCACACACTGCATAGAACACAACTGTTTTTACAGTCACAAAGCTGCTTTCTTTTGTTTACTGGAGACTGGTCATTCTTGCATTCATCCATGAGTTCACGTTTCACAGCATTACAGCAAGGGCTGGCTTTGTGCTGTGCCAGTGGGGTCAAGGATGTGGCCATCTTCGTGCTCTAAGTGGATGACAAGAGTTGCACTTAAATGTGTGGTGGTCTCCTCATCCCAGATAAATATACTTTTCCTACAAACCCAGTGAATTTGCCCTTTCTTCTACAAGTGCGGATGAGCGCTTTGTCTGGGCATAGAGGGCACTCACATTATCCAGGGTGCAGTGGCTTTTATTCCCTCTCATAAAATGGATCAGTGTCCAAAGCACTAGAAGGACTCAGCAAGCTGAACATGCTCAAGCTTCTCATCATGTGATTGCTCTGGTATTCATCAGTGACTCACCAGCAGCATCGCAGTGGTGGCAATTGCATTAATGCCTGTGACTTCCACCACGCAGCAGCACAAATATTTTTGCCATTGTTATCTTGAAAATAATGTTTGAAATATGTGAGCTTTCTCTGGAGAAGCTGTTGTCTCATTGCGGGTCTCTGCACACCAAGCATTCCCTGCTTTGATACACTGTGCCTGTCAAATGGGAAATAATATTGACGACTTTCTCAGTAACTCTTTAATGCCTGAGAAGACTCTTCAAGATTCATTTCCACAAGCTCTGCAAGGAGACAGGCAGGCAGTGGCAGTGAGGCTTATCCAGAGCTGCTGACACCTTAGGGAAAGGCAAACCTAACTGAAGAGCAGTGGTAACACTTTGGTGCCAGAGTGCAGAAAGTCCTTGACATTGCTGTCTTGTGTTCCGTCTCACAGTCCTTGCTCGTTCCAACTATCACACTTCATCTAGTCAGTTCTGGAGCATGAAGACTGTGTCTCTCTGTTTTTTGCCCTGAAAAGCAATTTCAGAAACTGCCTGCCCAGGCCAAAAATAGCAATGATTGTCTGTCTTTCCCCAGAGAAGGGAATCATTTGGAGCAGCCGAGGATGTGACACCCTGGTGGCATCAGCTCTCTGGTGGATTCCAGGAGGTTATGAGCTGCTGCATCTCCACTTGTGAAGGCTTTGACACCCCAGATGAAACCTTGTGAGGCACCATTTCCACCCAAGGAAACGTGTAGCAACAACCCTCTTCCTCCATAAATCCAGCTGGGTTGGGAGACCCCACTGGGGTCTTACAACTTACTGTGCTGGGGTGTCTAAACACATCAAGGGCATGTTTCCCCAGAGGATGCAATAGTAATGTGAGTTGTATCTCCTTCATTGACCTTTTGCAAGTTAGGACTAGAGTTTCCTAAACCTAGACCAGCTTCCCGTTTTCTTTTTTTCAGCACTCAGCATCGGTACTTTGCTTTGCTGTTACTAGCTTGTTATGGATCACAATCCCACTCAGAAATAGCACTAACGCATTCTTTACCTTTTCCAGTGAAGAGCCTTAACAGAGAGAGAAAAAAAGTGCAGGTAAAAAAATTTGAGGGTTTGCTTCTCTGTTTGTTGTTTGTTTTCTGGAAAGCTACCCAACAAAAAAACCCACCATCTAAAAAAATACTCAGTCTTGCTGGATCAAATCCAGTTGTGATTATCAAAATACCAACCCAAAACCTAACACCAAACCAAAACAAAAACCACACACACACAAAACCCCCCAACAAATCAAAAAACAAGAAAAGCAAAATTCTAGTCTTATTAAATACAGAGAGAAAAAGATTGAAAATCAGATTTCAGATGATAGTGAAAAGAAACAACCAGTGACATTAAGCTAGACATGTTGGCTGATGACGTGCCCCAAAACCTTTAAGGTTCCACTCTGTCATCCTATTTGTCTTCTTTCTGTATTTCCTACATTGCCTGCAAATGATTATAAAAAGTAGCAAGTTGTCAAGAGAAAATGGACTCAGGATATCACAAGGACATAAAGGAAAAGAAAAATGTTTAAAAGTTTAAATTTCTGCTTCAGATATGATAATTCAAGATCTCTCACCAAATCAGGACAATTACACATTTCCCTCTGAAAAGCAAAACCTCCAACTCACAGACTGATCAAATAGCTTAGGAAAAGGCAGATGGTGTTCTCTGATGTTGCAGTTAATAGTAGGTTGTCAAGCCTAAAAACAGTAAACAGCTCCAGTGTTGAGGCCAGCAAGATGTCTTCTAAACCTCTGGATGGAAAACAAGTGTGTTAGGACAAGTATCCTGCTTTCTTTCACTGGGCTGCTCCCCAGCTGCTGCCTGTTGGGGCACCCCCTCTCCCCATGATTCACATGGAGAGAAAGATGTGACCCTTCCACCATTTTACTCCTATTGAGCTTTTTTGGAACATGAAAACAAAGAAGCTTATCCTTCGAGATCAGGAAATTTCCTGGTTTTACTTCCTGGTTTTACCTCCATGACTCAGAAAGCCCTTAAGTCACAGGTTGATGTTGTGGCTCAAGGCAATGCAGTGGGTGTTTTTGGTATTCACTGCCCACATGGGTGTGGGGACCTCTTATTTGTTCATGGTCAACAGCACAAGGCCTACCCTGATATACATATGTGGCTTTTTGGTCAAGTGAAGAGCAAAGCCAAGAAGCTTAAAAGAAATGCGAAACAGGTAAAAAAAATGCTGGTTGGTGCTTCTTCTTTTCACTGAGGGGAATTCAAGCTCTAAAGCCTCCATGCAGACATGCTTTTACCATATTCAGCTCTTCATACACTACAAAATCTATAGGTATGTTTGAACAGAGTGAAGACTTAACAGGAGGGGAACAAACTTTATATTCTTTTTATTTTTCTTCTGGAAATTACAGATGTATCCCCCAAGCTTTACCTGTATTACCTGTATGGGTTTACACTTCTCAAGCTCTGTGCTGGATCACACTGGGACACAAAGCATAGTGGAAAGCACCTTTCTGCCCACCCTTGGAGAACTGAGCTGTAATGAAACATGTAAAACCAATAAGCTGCTGTAATGCAACACAGACTGGATTAACAGGACTGAAAAATACTGCTTTAAGTTAAAAGCTTTTCAGTAATGCACATTTCTCTCTGCTCAGGTGTGTAAAAGTGCTTATGCTGGTGATACTGTGACATTGTTTCAGACCTTCAGGTGATGCTGACATAAAGTTTCCATTCTAGGTCTGTCCTGCTTAAACAAACAGCATGTGGGGAGAGATACCTAACTAACAATAACATTAAATTAAATTAAATTAAAAAAAAAAAAGGAAGAAAACATAAAGCACATGGTAAATCCAGAGATCTGTGTTGAAGTAAGGCAAGGATGAAAGAGCTCTGTCAGAGCACAAGCAAGTTCAGCACTTCTTTTGAGGCTTCCCCAAATCTAAATACATCTCCTTTCCACCTGATCTATGGGTCAGCCTTCCCAACCACAGAGCAAGGAGACAGGATGAGACAGTCTGCTCCACCTCAGCCCAAGGGCCTGCATGCAGAGTAGTCTTCCTGCAGAGCAACTCCCTATGTCTCTGCTGCACTTAAATGCACTTTGCTTCTGCTACACTTCCATTTCAGCATTTCAGTAACAGAATAAAAAGCATAATGAAAAAACCCACATTAACAAAACTAAGCAAAATCCTTAAAATGGACAAACTCAACATCAGTATTAAAAATCTCTGTGTATTAAGGTTCCTCACTTTTTGATGCAGATTTAAATGGACAATATTTCAAATATATGAGGGTGGGTCTTCTTTTGCCATTCAAGTGACAGAACTTTGTCTCCTATGTACAAGTCAGATTTTCTTCCTCTGATATTTGAAGTTACCACTGTCCTATAAGCATCCTGATTGATACAGTAGTTTACTAGCAAAATTTTATCACAGAATCATTAAGGTTAGAAAAGATCTCCGAGATCAAGTCCAACCTTTGACTGATCACCACTTTTTCAACAAGACCATAGCACTGAATGCCTTGTCCAGTTGTTTATTGAACACCTTCCTGAACAATGCGTTCCAATATTTAACAACCCTTTCCATGAAGAAATTCCTCCTGATGTTCAACCTCAATCTACTCTGGCACATCTTGAGGGCATTTCCTCTTGCCCTGTCACTCATTGCCTGGGAGAAGAGACCAAGCCCCCCAGCTACAACCTCCTTTCAGTTAGTTACAGAGAGTGATGAGGTCTCCCCTGAACCTCGTTTTCTCCAGTACTGATCTGTGGAGTCTCCTGGGCCTGTTTTTAGGCACCAAAGGAGGTGCATGTGTCAGTCTGATTGATATGGCTACAGCAGGTAGACGTACCCTAGACAAGTACCTCAAAATTCCTGACACAACAGGAGCACCTCACCTCCCACCAAAGCCAGTCTGAGCCTCAGCAGATGGCTTTGGATGCAAAGGAAAGGGAAGTGTTTCACACTTTTGTCTGAAACAAATAATTGCATTTATCAGAATTTGAGAGCAGGATTATCCTTTCTGTGCACACATGGTCCAAGGCATGCCTGTAAAAATCACGGAGAGGAACAATTTCTGAGCACTGCAGAAGAAAAGCAAGCAGATTCAAATATTAGAAATGTCTGTCCACCACAGTGCTATGACAATTCATCTGTACCATGACCAAATGGCAAGAGGAGACTGTGAAGGCATAACCAGGCATCAGTCCCAGTCTTCGCCTCAGCTCTGCAGGCACATGGAGTGAGGAGCCTATTCTAGACTTCACCCTGACACTGATTGCAGATGCATTGTGGCCAGAAAAGGGAAATGCCTGAGGCTGTACAAATGCTTCAAAAGAGCCATGTGAATCACAGTATTTTATTCAAGGAGGCGTACAACTTACCTGAGCCAGGAGGTCTGGACTTGGTGGGCAGTAACAACATCTGTCTCCTTTTTATCTCTCTCTGGGATGCTCAGACATAGTGGGATGGTGGAGAAGCCCCATTTCTGTGCTCAAGCAAAGCAGGAAACACACAAGTCATCCACCAGCAGCATTCAGAACTATGCAAAAAGTCTGCTTCAAGCCAGGTCTCAAAAGAAGTAAGAGGGCAGAAGTTTCTCATTCACTCCAAGTTGGTCTCAGCACCCTCCTCACCACAACAACTTGATGTGAGAGAAATAATTATCCTCTACAGTGTGGGAAGGTAAGGCAAGTCAGAAAATGGGATGGGAGGAGAGGACTCTACAGGCACACAAAGGGGGATGTAAGACAGGCCCAGTGCTCACCAGCACTTCCCCTGGAACCTTGAGTTATATCCTGAGGATCACCAGTTGCCAGAGATGGTTCATCTGCACCATCTTCTATGTCAGAACTGTGTAAGTGCCTGACAAATGAGAGGTCTTTGTGCAAGGCACGAAGCCTCTCCAGCTGCCAACTCTGCCATTTAGACACCAAGATGAATATTGAAAACACTCATCCTGAGGTGACCTCCCTACCTGTGCTCAGCTTCGTTACTAATCTTCACTGGCAGAGGAATATGAAAACTTGGAAACTCAACTGCAAAATGTCCATAGGTTGTTGACTGACTCATTCAAAGTGATGATTTTTCAATCAGTCCAATTATTATCAGAGGAATGTATGAGTGGTAACTCAAAGAGTTAAATTTCCTGAGAACAGTGGGCGTGGTAGGCAGTTTGAGTAAAAGTGAGTTGCCTCTCCAAACAGTTCTCCCAAGATTTTATGGCCCATAGGACTAAAAAGGAGTGAGTATGTGGTGGGGAGAGGTAAAGCAGACTGAGCAGGGTGGAATAAAGAGTGAGAGGTTGGGAGGCTTCTGCTTCTTCCAGCTGCCAGGAGGCTTCAGGGGTAAGAACTGGGAAATGTGGCATGACTAACCCCTGGCATTGGAAAGTCAAGACCTGCCACCCAGGCAGCATGAGGTGACCTGAGGGGTTTAAGTCTGGAGCTGAGGGATTGCTTGGTTCCTGAAAAGGAAGGTCCCACACAGATGCCAAGAGTTCTGAGGACAATGGTGGCACATCGCATGGAAATGGCAATGAAGCAAAGGGAGCAACGAAGCAAAGGAGACAGGGATTAAAACCAAAGAAGTCTGAGGTTCCCAGTGCTGAATCACAAGTTAAACATCTGCATTATTATTTTATAAATCTCAGATAGCAAACCTTGGCCAACATGGGGTTCCTCTTCCCCATTTGTACACCGAGAGTGAGAGGCTCAGAGAGCAGGGCTGTTCTGCTTCCTCCTCTAATCCCTGGACAGTCTTCCTATGGCCTCTGGACTGTGAGAGGAGGCCGGGTGATGGATCCAACGTCACAGGGGGGTGGTGGATGGAGCCGAGCCAGGGTGAGTCCAGGGAAGGCAAAGGCACAGTGTGGGGTGAGAAGTGATGCCAGACGATGGACCTGGTGACAAAAACAAGACCCAGCCTTGCACTGCTGACACTTCTTGATTCCAGAGAAAGGCAGAGGAAACTGCTTCAGGAAAGTCTCTCTTCCATATGAGATTTTCTCCTACCACTTCTTCATGATCCTGTCCTCTGCTGAGATCCTCTGCACAGGTTGAAGAGGAAAGGAGGGATGGGCCAGGTAGCTTTTAAACCAACCAGAGAAACACTAGTGGAGTTCAGTGTCTTCTAATTTTGGTCCTTCAGAAAAACAGATCCAAAGGATGTATGGAAGGAGATTTTCAAAAGCTACGAGTTTCAGCTTAACTTTGTTCTCACTGAAGCCAGCAGGAATTTTACTCCTGATTACCAATGGGAACAGAACAAAGCCAGGACTGAGCAAACCCCACCTTTATAGAGCAGTATATTTCCTTCCCTCCAGAGCTGAGCAGAGGCATGTTTCCAATGATCAGCAAGAAAGACTGCATTTAATGTCAGCTGAAGGGGGAAAAGTGTTAGAAACCTCACAGACACCCTGGGATGTGGCACCGAAACAGGAGGCTGTGCTGAGCCAGGGATGAAAAGATAAACCAGGCAAAGGCAGCATTCATATGGACTCTGACAAAGAAAGATAGAAGGAGGGAAAGGAACAGGAAAGCTTTGGGAACAAAAGGGAGGACTCTGCTTCTACCCAAGCTGAAACAAATGCTGCTGTAGTCTGTGATAACTGAGTATATCTCCCCTGGAGCAAATCTGGGGAGGGCAGGAATGCTTCCTTGTTTTGTTTATCGCAGGTGTTTATACACCTAAATCTGGGCAACACAGATCTGAGTGCAGCAAACAAGGAAACAAGAAAATAAAACAAAAAAGTGCCACTTACCACACCAAAAGGATGACGTCTGTAAGACCAAACTGTATACACCCTGAAATAATAGTGGCAGTCTCTGTCTGACTTCACCTCTATTGCTATAAGGCATCCACAGTCATCTTTCTTTAGATCATTACTACAACACTAACAGTGGATAGTAACTAAAAGAAATAAAATCCAGAAAAGAAAAAGCATTGCTTGCCTCTTTCTTTTATATTTGTAGTGATGAATAGACCTCTAGTGGCAACAGCAAAAATATCCAACCAAGTAGAAATAAATTCTTGGGTAAGAAAATGCAGTGTAGGTAAAAAACATCTGAAGAACATTTAAAATGAGGAACAGGCACCTTGAGTAGTCAAACATAAGATTTTTGCTTGTGAACAGCAACGTCATAATTAACTTTATGTGTAATAAACTGTCCAGTGCTCTTTGCTGGTTTCGCCAGAGCAAATAATAGTGTTAGTTGTGAAAAACAGTAAAAAGTTTGCTCCTAATTGCTGCAATTAACTTTGAATGATTTTTAATTTTTTTTTTTCAGTGCACTTGCATTGGTATATTAGCTTTTGTTCTTGAAGCTGGAATTTTTACCTTTGAAATAGGAAACAGTCTGAAACAGAAGATCAGCAAAGCCTCAAGTCATATTCAGGACAGTGGGACAGCATTGCAAAGTTGCCCAGCTGAAAGGTTTCCTATGTTTTACAAACTCATATGAATGAAGTGGGGAAAAGTTAAGCTAGGAAACCAGGTTAAAAGATTTTCACCTCCAACTAGTTCTTCTTGCCTGTGGTTGCAATTACACATGAGTTTCTCATTAGGAATGGGATTGGCCCATGAATTCATCTTGTTTATGGCACTTTGAAGATAGGCCATTTATGTGACCTGTCCAAAAGAAAATCAGAAAATCAAAATCCTAAATCCTATTAATTTTCAATAAGTCAGTAGGTTTCTAAGAGGTTAAGTTAGCTTTGAAAATGACAGTTAGGCAACTGACATTTTTAAACTGAGGTTTAAACCTGCAACCATCCAAAGCCCCCATTTTGCAACTGGAGAAGAAACACAAGTATTGAAAAAAAGAATTTTTGCAGCAAGGGGTTGTGGGGACTCAGAAGGGAGGGCAGAATAAAAGGAAACACAAAGGAAAGATGGAGAAAGATAACTCAATGGAAATGTAAATACAACTACACACATGCATACACGTACTCTAAACAAAAATGTCCATTTGTGCCAATTTGGCTGTATGCCAAAGCATATTGTCTATCACTAATATGAATCACAGACCTCTGTTTTGCTTAAAAACAACATTTGAGGGTCATTTTACAAACTGCCCCACACCTATTGCCAGCGAAAAGCTTGTGCAGAGGACTCTCTGATGCATTGTGGGCTGGTGTCTTCACAAGTGTCTTGAACTGGCCTCCCCATCCTACTTGTTAATGACACTGGAGCATGGTGGACTAGGGGGACTCAGATCCCCAGGGCCTTGTGGACAACAGTGGTTTTAGGTTGTATAGGAGACCCCTTATCTGTGTTCCTCTAGATTCTCTACCTCAAGGTCCCTGTCTGGGTTTCTGATATCTTCTTCTGTTTGGCTACAAAATATCTGAATGTCAGAGGTTTTAGTTCTGGTATTGACCTCAAAAAACAGATCCCCACCTGAAATAAGGCTCCTACCAGAGCAGCACAAATCAGCCACCAAATAACAGAAAGATGAGCCCAGCTTACTAAATGAGATGCTCTGAGGAATCCCATCGCAGCATGAACAAGCCCTGAAGAAACTGTAATGAGCTCAGCTCTGCATAATATGAATGTAAGGCAGGATCTGAGTACCTCATACTTTTCATTTTCCTTTCATTTTCATTGGAATGCAGTAGGGGAAATATTCCATTTTTCAGATGAGGAACTGCTGGACTAAAGAACCTCATATGAAACACCCACAAGTGGAGCAAAAAGGTGAGTTGAGGTGTTGGGTTTGTCCTGCTCTTCCAGCGCCACCAATCCTCTCACACTTGTATCCCAGCAGGAGACAGACTTGCATCAGCTATCTGCAGTGTAAGCACCTCCACTGGCAGCAGGATTATACAACCACTCACAGGTCCTCAAGTCAGTGAGTGGCTACTGGTCACAGTATTTACATGCTTGAATTGCAGACTCAGTCCTGCAGAGTATCCTGTCACACGAGCAGAGCTTTCGTGGTAGTGCCTCTGTCCATGCCCAATAAAGTGCATAAGCTGGATGTCTTTTGGCATGGGAACAAGCACTTAAAAGGGGCAAGTATGTGGCTTTCCCAATGCTAATAGTTTAGTTCATCTGTATGCACAAGGAATCACTCTATGCTTTGAATTTAGAGAGGCCAGGTTGTCTTTGCATCTAGAAAGAGCTAGAACTCTTTCTCCTTTATATCTTTAGCTTCTTGCTCTTTAAAATTTCCTTTTTTTTTTTTTTGGTGTCTTTTTTTTCTGGAAGTTAATATCATACTTGTCATCCTTGCTGGTATCTTCTCCGAGACAATGTTCTGGTGGCAGAACCAAAGAACAGGCACCCCAGCTCAGCTCCAGCTGCAGTACATGCTGCTCTTCTCTTCAGCATGGCTTTCCCTTTTTTGGCCCCTTTTCACTACTCACAAGCGTGAAGGGGTGGGAGTGAAGCATGGCTGCCTCATCTGCCACATTCATGGCTCCTGCAAGCCCAGGACTGACATGTGAGCCAAAGCTCCATGTCTTCCTCCCCTTGTTTAGGAGCTGCTCAGGGAGGAGGTTTCCGCACTCATGGTGTGGCTGGAGGGGGCTGGGGCTCTCTTCTGTCCACCTCTGCACCTCTGTCCAGCTGGAGCAGCTCGCAACGGCACAAGTTCCAGGATTGGCACTTAGCTGTACTTCAATCCTGTTCTTCCTGAGCCTGGATACATGTTCTCTGTGGTTGGTCTCCTGTCTTGCTTACTACTAAAGTTACCGCAGCAGCAATAATAAAGATAATTTTTTGTGCACGTTTTTTTGGTTATCTGGTAGCCGATTACTGAAAGGGAAAATGGTAGCATATTCAGGCTTAGCTTCAGATAAAAGCTTTGACCTCAAGGGAGTCTCAGCACATACATAAGAATACCAACCACACCTTGAAGGCTGCTGTTCTTCTTCACCTCATTTCTAAGTGTATCACTCACCTTTTTTCTAAGTGTATCTCTATTGATTAAGCAATAGAGTGAGGCAGCCCAGATGATCCTTGTACAAAGAATATCCTCATCACGCCCTTCTCATGCAAAATGTTCTTTCCTGAGTGAACTCGAGTTGGAGGTGTGGGTGAGTGCTCTACAGAGCTACATTTTACTCTGAGAGCACTTCACAGAGTCAAGGTTTGAGCCCAGATCCAGGTGTCCTAGTGCAGAGATAGCACCTGCAAGCTTCCCTTTTTACAGAACAAAAGGAACAAACAAGAGGGATGGAAAGACCAGGATGAGAACAAGCATTCACTAATGTCTTCCAGTAAGTTTCTTCACTGGATGAATGAATGTGGAATAAATCTTCCAGGAGCTAGTTCTCTCCAGTCGCATCCTCATGCAAAGTGGCAATGCCATAATGCTGTGTGAGGCAGTGGGAATCACATGGGAAGATCCCAGCTCCAGTCAACCAGAGCAGCTTAAAATGTAACTCTATGGAAAAGTAGTTTTTCAGGAGGAAGAGATAAAGATCAAGCATAAGGAAGCCTACTTTTTGTCCACTACTGCCTAAACATCACACTGTGATTTCTCATATCAAAGTGACGTCTGTTACCAAAACTCTTTATGCTTATGCATGTGCTTTTAAAACTCAAGTCTCAACTGAAAGTAAGTGGTTTTATTCAAGACTTAAGATTTGCTTGTCTGTAAATGAGGGAGGTGGGGGTGGGGGTTCCAATACTTTTGTTTTATAAGGGAACAGTCAAAAAAAAAAAAGATAGCTCCAAAAAGCTAAAATAAAAAAAAGGGTAAATATCTATTTTCCACAAAGTTCCACTTATTAAGCTCTCGTATAGATAAGACACTGCAAGTTTCAGCATGTCTTGCCCTCTCCCTGTCTTTAACTGCACAGCCTACTGGCATATGCTAAAATACACACAGAAGAGCTGCAGATTCAACAGTGATGTAGGAGGATAAGCCCCACTGAATGTCAATGGCAGTTCAGAAAACAAAACCTGCAGTGTTTTTAAAGCTTGATTTAAATCTGCAACTACCTGAATAAATGCTATTTGTAAACCTTATATGGCCCTCTAAACTTCAGAAATCTAGTTATTACAAAATGAGAAAATAACCGCACATTTTTTCACTACATGCTGGCTGTCTGTCTGGCAATATATCTATTACACGGTGCATGTCAAACATCATCTTCAGGGTGGTGGTGTCAGATACATCCAATACCTAAAATGGGCTTCTGAGGCCTATCCTGGTTTCCAGCTTCTTCAGAGGTATTATAAAAAAGTAAGGAAAGAGGTTACTAAAATCCTTACAGGAGATACCCTTTTTTTGGTATTTGTTTGCTGATAAAAGTTTACTAAACCCTCTAGTGTTAATAAGCTATTAAAGACCATGTTTGAACTGTAATAATAATTAAAATATCACCGATGGGAATCTGGCCCTGTGTGAACAAATCCTCGTATCACACTTAATGTCATAGTAAGATTTGCTCCTACAAACAATTAAGATATAATTGGATGACTTGATCCGGAAAGCATATGGTTTATTTATAAAGAGGCGGAGGTGGAAGAAGCAGCTACGTTCAACATGGCACAAATTAAACCACAAGAGTAGACTACTGTGTTGCATTCTCATTAATTTAACTGTTTAACATCTATATTTAATTTAGTTATTTATCACAAGGAGAAAATTTCCTAATCATATGATTTCACAGACTCATTTTCACGTTCACAATTCCTTATGTGGTCAGGTGATGTCGCTCTCAATAGATAGCAAAGAAACCCTTCATTTGCTGCATGCAGCAATGCCACCACTGCTTCCCTTCTCCTCATGGCTTTGTTCCATGGGGTGAGCTTCTCCTATCTCTGAAATAAGTTAATGCAAGTTAGAGCTCATCACGTGGTGACAGGAGCATGGTTTGGCAGCACACAAGGGATCTAGAGCTGTTGGAGATAATTCAAAAGATGCCTGGGGGACAGCCAGCTGCTAGATTACACTCTAAGCCTTCCTCCTCTCTGCCTGGCCAGCAGCTGTCTCCACAAAGCTGACAGGAAGAGTAGCCTGGGGATTAACCTGCTCTTCCAGGAGAGAACCCATTCCATCTCCTTTGCCATGCTACAGGCATCCTTCTGACCAAGGGCTGGATTATCTGATTGCCTTCTATGCTGCCCGTGGACTGTAAAGTCAGATGATCATGAAATCCAAAGTTAGATTAATGTCTAGATCAATTATGTGCTTTTCTTATTCATTAAACATTAATATGAATTAATTTAATTAACAAATATTAAATATTATTTTCTTATTTATTAAATAGAAGGCAAAGCATTTTCCTCTTCCCAGAAGTATCTGAGATTAAAAAAATTGAAAGAGAACTCATAACGTGCACAAACTCTACTACAGAAACACGAGAATACAGGTAAGGTGTCCAAGGTGCCTCAGATAATTTGTTTGAGGATGGAGTATATCCTGGAAGAACAGAGAGAGGTTCAATGGAAACACCTGTAGTTTAGTGCAGAAAGGTGACAGATGTTGTGCAAGAGACAGTGCTAAAACATGGCTGTGGAGAAAAAAGTGCTGGTCTTAAAAATCGCCCAAATTTCCTCCCACCTGTACTTAGACCTCCTGAACTTAAGAACAGCCTTTACTTTTGGGCTTGGTGGTTACCCAAAATAGGGCAACACCATAATACTCTGAGCACTTCTGTTCTTGCAAGAGAATCAGCAATCGAACAATACCCCAAATCCCACAGTAAATAATGGTCTGAAAATTAAAGGTAGGATTCTCTGAGAAGAACAAGATGAGCTCACAACACCTAGAAAGATCTGTATGTTCATCATGGGCAGAATATGATCAAATTCAAAGAAATTTCCTCCTCTTTGATGTCCTCTCCACAGCAGGAAAGTAAACCGGCACCATGAGATGTTGGGTCCACACCACTGTGGTGGATGTGATCAGCATCCTCCAACCCAGTCAGCACGGACTGGTTTCTGTCAACAGTGCATTGGGCTGGAAACTACAGGAAGGTGCAAGCTGCACTCGGGCTGTGCTAATTTTGGCTGACTGGTGCCTCCTGATTCCTAGCTGGGTGTCAGGAGAGCAGCCAGCAGTGAGAACAGAAGTGTATTTTGCTGTTGAGCGTGTCAGCTACTGCCTGCTGGATCTAAGGCAACTTTCCCATGCCAAGGAACACCTACTGTCTCAGTCCTTAGTACAGACTAAACAAAACTTTGGATTACTGCAAATGAAAGTCAAGATTTGTCCTTCACGTATCTTGAAGTGCTCCTTCCAGCTGAACTGGATATTATATAAGGAGGTTGTGCAGATTAAGCCATGGTAGCACAACACTTTTCCCAAGCAACAACACCACTTACAGCTGTAGTGCTGTTTTTCCAGCCTGGGTTGCTTTAAAGGACAGAAATCTTGACTACATGCTTTCCAAAGGAGGCTATTTACAATCCCAGAGGAGAGAAATTCTGGCATACATCAAAAATGGGGCTCTTGAAACACACCTGAATGCATGCTGAATAAACTTAAATGAGTCAGTTTCCCATTGGAAATCAGGGCTTAACTGCCATTGCATGAGGAAAAGATTTCTGTAATGAAATACATACTTTGGAGCTGAATCAACCGCACAATTTCAGATTGGCAGGGTAAGTTATATTTACAGCTTGGTGCCTTCTGTTAAAAAGGTGAGATAAAACAAAGGTGCCACAACTGAAGAAGTTCTGAACTTGAGTAAACTATCTCAAATCCTGAAAAAGTTGGAGGTTTCTTATATAACACAGCAGCCGGTAAAAGAATCAGTAATAAGTATGTGTCTAAGCCCATATCTTTGGCTGGTAGAACATGCAGACACATCCATTATCACCTTTTCCCTTTTTATATGAGCCCTTCCACCTCTGGGTGTTGCAAAAAGAATGGATTCAAGAATCAAAGGAATTCATAGGAGCAGTGGGGAACACAGAGACCGGTATTACGCATATGAAATACTCATGGTAACAGATAGTCCTGGGCAGTCTGTGTAGTCATTGGTGAATGTTATAGGAAGTTCTGAATCACTGTCAAGTAGTAAAAGACAGTGAAGGAATAATACTATTAAAGTTTTGTCCCTTTTCAGTGCCGAGTGAGTCACTGTTCTCTGGCAGTCTGTGAAAGTCACATTCCTGGTTATATTGCTTGGTAAAGAAGAGATTTCTGATGTGTTTAGCGAGTTTGGTGAGACCCAAAGACAGTGTGAAATCTCAGCCGTAAATCAGATCTGAGTCTAAACTCTGCCTCCTTTCCTTACACATCTCTCTGACGTGAGGCACGTTTGAAATTGCATTTTCCTGCATGAGGCAAATCTGAGACTTCTTTGTGTGTGCTTCCTTTTAGGGAGACATTTTTCTGTGAAACAGAGATTACCTTGGCATAATAAAAAGTCAATTTGCAACAATATTCAGATAAAGAATATGTTCAGCGTTTTTTATTCAATGTTTTTATTGATTTGAGGAACTTGAAAGTACATTCATTAGTTTGTAAATGGTAAGTGAGAGGGCCTGTGTGCTTTGACAAACAAGCTGAGAATTCAGTCTGATCTTGACAAAATGGGAAATTAAGCTGAGAAAAGGATTAGGAAAGCAACTTAATTGTCTTCAAAAAAATAAAAGACAATCCAGCAGGAATAATCAACGGTACAAATACAGTATAAAAATATCTGGGGGTAATAGCTGATCTCAAGTTAAATGTAAGTGAAAAGTGACATATAAAATATATGTCTGAATGCAGGAATACAGCTGTTACGTCTAACACCTGCTTCTTCACACTGGTAAGACTTTACCTGTATTGACATATTTGATAATTTTGGGGCATCAAATTTCAAGAAAAATGTGAGTCTATTGCAGTAAATGCAGAGGGGAGTGACAGTGTTAAATCCAGACCTGCAAAGATAGGATGGTGGTTGTCCAGCTTAGAGGATAGCAAAGGAAGGTCTGAGAGCTGTCCCAAACTGTGTACCTGGATGATTTGCTGAAGAACAGAATAAATTGCTTTCCATTTCCATTGCAGATGGGACACAAAATTATGCTGTCAATTGCAGGAAAGGATCTTTAGCTCTGACTGAGGGGAAACAAACATTCAAGCAAAGCAGGAATAGCTGAGTCCTGGGGTATGGTGTATCACACCTCCACCTCTGGAGAGATCAAAGAGGAGATTAGACAAACATCCATCTTGGATGAGCACAGCTGAACCAGCCTTGGGGCATGGCGATGGAGTAGATATCTCTTGCAGGTCTGTATTCTCTGGTTACCAGCTTACAAATCGAATCTTCAAATAAATCACCTTCATCAGACGATTATTTTATACTGTGCTGTGTGAGAGGGCTACTGGTGCTCAAGTTAATTCCCTCGATTTTAATCAGGCTTGTTTGGGGATTTGACACTGCCAACATCCTGGGAGCAGAGTTTTTCAGCCATCTGATCACTGTGAGCATGTCTCTTGTTTGCAGACTGACACAGCTGAGAGTGGTAGCCTCAGAGCATGAGAGGTACTCACCATATGTAAGGTGGAGGTGTCCTGAAGTCTCCGAGATCTAACACATGGTGACGTTACTTCTGTTTAATGAGTTTCTCAGTTTCATCTTAATCCACAGCAGAACTGAAAGTGAAGGAAGAGATCTGCTGTAAGGATTCTGAGCTGGCCAGTCTCTGCCTGCAACAAGCCAAGATTCCCAGTCTTGAATCAGCTGGTACCATCTTAGCAGGTACCAGGCATCTCCTCAAGCCATGGCTGGTCACATGCTTGAGCCCCAGCTATCCTGATGTTACCTTTCCAACTATATTTACTCATGAAGACCTTGAAAACTTCAGGGAAAACACATTTGGAAAGATCACGTTCCTCTCAACCCTTCAGCGATAGAGGCTTACACAGAGGCAGAACTTTAAATTCCACTTACACTTGGTAGACATTAATTCCTAACTAATGAGCCTTTATTCTCCTCCCTAAATATCTTCACATAATTCAGCTTCTACTCCCAGTTCTTGTGAATTTAGTAACTGGTAGTGCCCAACCAGGAAATTATGAGCTTGCTTGCCAATTGTGGGGAAACCAGTGTGAAATCAACAGTTTGAAGCCCCATGGATTGTGTTCCTGCAATGGATCATTTTCTCTGTGCTGAGTGTTCAGATGCAAGATCACAAAACTCAATTTAGATAAGAAGGAACTCTGCAGCAGGGCCTGTGATAAAAGGATCCAGAAACCAGTGCTGAGGGGACAAGAGCAAAGTCAGAAGAAGGAGGGGGTAGAGGGGGAATTTCCTGTTTCACATACACGAAAAACAAACCAAAACAAAACAGCACCCAGAAACCCACAAAATCTATGGCTTGCCTCAAATCTGATAATCACTTTTACTACTCCTTAAAGCAACAGGAGGGAGGCATGCACACATTGTATGGAAGGGGGGCAAACCAACACCCTATCCAAAGCTAATGGAATGACACCTATCCACATCAGTAGTTGTGGTGTTTTTAAGGACTTTATCGGATTTGTGGCAATTGTTGAATAGGAAAACTTCTGTTCTATCCATCAGTTTGGGTGGATAAGAGCCTATATCCTTAGCTGCTGTCCAAAACCATGATTGTCTATACAGATACACTTCCCCAAAACAAAGCTTAGCTGCCTGCCAGCAAAGTTCCTTCACTCTAATTTTGGACTAGAGATAGGAGAAACATTCCCAACAGTGTTGCTGTGGCACTTGGATCAAAATGAATGTTATCAGGGAAAGGAGAATGAGGGATTGAACAGGGTTTTTTTCCCCTAGCATTTCTTATTTCTCCATATCTCTTTGTCTTATGTCCTGTAAAGTTGTAGTTAGAATATGTTTTGTCTTGGTTTAGTTTGGTTTCTTTAAGCAAAATATAGGCAGGGGAAAAAACTCTGAACCACTAGCCCAGAAAGCACAGCAAACTTTTTGCTTTGAGATTTCCTTCAAAAAAAAAGGTTTGCAGGAAACCACCTTTTTCAGGTCAGAAAAGCATACAAGTCCTTTTTCCCTTCAAATACTGCATTTCTCTTGGTCAGTTGTTGTCACATTTAAGGCAACTACCAAGAACCACCCAAAAGCGTTATTTTTCCTGAAGAGTTCCAAAGCTCTGAAGTTCCTCTTACATCATATGTGATATGATCACTATTAGTTCATTTCCCTGGCAATTGCACCTAGCAACCTCAATCATTTTGGCAGATGTTATGCAAACATATAGGTCCATTTACACTATTCTGCATGTCAGCCTCTGAGCTCTTTCTTCATTGTTGGGACTTATTTGCATAGCTGGTGAGTGTTACTACGCTGCCTGCCTCTCAGACACCCCTATCTCAGCCAGATCTCTCATAGAGCTTCTCTAAGTATCATCAAGCCAAGACTTGGTTGAATCTCTCCCTTCAAACTGTCACATTGAGACAGGGTTTTTTCCCTTGCTTCTGGGCTGCCCCTTTTCAGAATTGGAGGCACCAACGCAGATATATCAGAAGAGCTCAGTTCTTTCTAAACACTTCCCCATCAGTTTGTGTCATTTATATTCCCCTCACTTTCAGAAGCCCTTCTCAGGGCTTTGTTTGCTTTTCAACTGCAGCCAAACATTGTCCAGATGGTCTTAATGTCACATCACTGTAGGTCTTTTATTTTCTAGTCTGTGCTCTGTTTTGTCCTTCCTTCCAAGCCAATGTCTCCAAGACTATTTTTGGTCCCTTACTTCATTTCCCCTCCCTTCTGTCCATCAAGCTTGGTGAGTCATACTCATCTGTCCAGGAAACCTCATCTATTACCCCAATTGTTCTGGGCTGAAAGGAGGAGAAGAACAGACATCTCTAGATGACATTGTTTGCACTACCCCAAAGAAGCTCACCAAGGGTTTGCGTACTTAATACCAACTAGTCACTCCACACACACACACACAGAAGGCTGCCCTAGCAGCACTGACTGCACCTTCAGGAATGTGCTTTGGAGAGGGAGCATCTTGCCAGGACCCTGCAGTCATCACATGCCACTGTATTTTTTAACAGTACCAGGAGATCCAATTCTCACCTATACACGCATGCAGATGGAATCCACGTGTGCCAACAGAAATGTCCAAGCAGAAACACTCAGCTGAGATTGTTTCTCGTGCAGAGTAGGTAAAGAGAGATGCACACAGTCTTAGGATCTTAAATTCAAACAAATTGACACTTTTGTTTAGCACTTTCCTTACAAACATGATCATCAGAAACCTTCATTTCCCTCCTACTTAGTTTTTCTCACATATTACAAGGAAGTATCTACTTTAAGTAAACTCCATCATAATGATCCCTTTTCCATTCCTTCAGTCTCATTCTCAGTGAAGAAAATTCTTCTGACTTCTACCACTTCCTTCCAAATTCTGAAGGCATTTGTCCAAGCCTATTGTTTTCATCATTGTCCTTAGTTTTAATGCTCTCCTGCCTGCTCAGTTTTAAAATCCTATCTCATCTAAATATCACATTCCTGCAGAACAGGCAGCTCATTCTCTGTAATGCAATCATCAATACCAGCAAACATGAAGGCAAAGAAGTTATTTAAGTCTCAAAGAACAGCTACTCCTACTCTTCAGAGGCGGAGTAGAGGAGTCATGTGGTGTTCGGAAACAAAGTTGTGCATGGTGGCAACATAAAGCTGTCAACCCATTTAGAACCCTTAGTTTACCACTGATCTACGGCAGCAGTGGAAAATATTTCTGATTTAAAAAAAAAGAAGGAGAAAAGTCTGTGCTTTGACTCTGTGTTGAGGAAGGACAAGGTCAGGTAGGTCTCTCACCAGTTTGCCACCAAGCTCCGAGTAACCTGTGCCACACTCCACCCACAGCCTCTATTAACAGAAATGTCAGCTACGATGGCTGGTATTTGTCATTTAGACTTGTTCCTACTCCATAAATCCATTTATTGAGACAAAATAGAAGAGAAGGATGTTGCAGCCCTTCATTCAATGCAATCAATACAGTGTGAAACAATCCTCAGCACCTCATTGTCATTTCAATGGCCAGGCGGGGTTAGCTGATGTATCTTAGTGGAAGTCTAATGCTCTGCAGCTCTAAACACTTTGAAGTCAGGGCCCATTTATGTAACTGGGTGGTTTCTAGAAGGTGTACTTCGTGTTTTGCTCTCCCATCCAGTTCCAGGATTATGAAATCATCTCCAGAAGCACTTCAGAACTTTCAATACTTACCAACATAAAACACACAGCAAAAAGTTCTGCAGCCAGCAAGTTACAAGGTTGCAAGGTGCTCAGGGTCACAAGATCTGCACACAGATTCATCTTGCTAAGGAAGGAAATTTTTCCCTTGGAAAAAAAAAAAAAAAGGAAAAGAAATCTAGCTCACAGAAACCCCAGGCTGACCTGATTTCTCTGAAAGCACTCAATTCCCAAAAATCAAAAGCATCTTCAATCATTCTAGACCTCTGTGAAATCAGGACAAATCTTGAGCTTTTCTTATTTTCAAAAGTAATGTAATACAGCAAATTCAAACCAAAAGATCCCTCCCAACCTGCCTAGTAATCCCCTGAGAGCCATCCCATACATCCTAACATAGTGATTGAATGATGGGATCAGTTGGATGATAGGATCAAATAGCATTCAGGTGAAAACCAATGCAAACCAGAGAACCATGATTTCATACTCACCTGGCTGGGAAGTGGAAGGTATGTTGTAGGAACTTTTTGTGACTATAGGAATATTTTTCATGCTGAGAAAAGGAAAATTAAACTCTCAAACATCACCCTCGCTACCCACCAACACAAAGATCTGGGTGGGAGTAACAGTTCCAGTGACAGTGCTGGCCACAGTGGCCATTCAAGACTACATTTAAAGTAGAGATATATTTTACAAGATTTTAATTAAAGGAAATGAAAAATATGTATTTTTTAAAAAATCTTTCTAATCCCACTCCCAATTCTCACGAGATTGTGAGTGCTGCTGGGACACAGTGATACAGGCTTGGGACTGCAGAAACCAAAATCTTCAGGCACAAAATTGGCTTTGAACTTTTCACTTCCTCTGCCTGTAACACAACTTCCATTTCTAGACAGTAAACACTGGGTAGTTACTGTCTTCTGCTCTTTCAGGGTCCAGCCATCCTGGATTCTGTGCCAAGGTTGCAAGTAAGCTCTCCTGTACGAAGAATCAATATCAGTGCAGGTGTTCAACAGAAGAAAGGCACATATAGATAGAAAAGTACACAGAGTCAACACAGGTCAGTGTTCTCAGCATAACAGCAGTAAGTGACATGCAGGAATTTTATGTGCAATGGATTGGTAGAAAAAAATCTGATATTTGAGGTGTTACGCACACTGAATAGGCAAAATCAGAGCATGGCCTGAGCAGACAAGTCTGGTGAGAATTCCAAATCAAAAATGCTTAAGAACATCTTTTCCCCACCCCTATTATTACTGTTATTATTGTAATTATTATTGTTGTTGTTATTATTTCACCAGTTCTGGTGGTTACATTTATTCTCCGTCTGTCAGACAGCTCCTGCAGAGCAGGGATCCTCTGTGTACATACAGCTACTTTGGTGACCCGAGTAATTACAGAAGTACTTCATAGTTTTTTTCCTCGCTAGACACCATGGAGATGACATCCCTAAGACAGCAGGATGTGGGTTTGGTCTATGACTGTGGATTGTTTCCTGAGCTCCTGTCACCACCTTGTAAAGATTCGTGTGAGTAGAATGGAAAGCAGTTTTCCTCTCAGACCTTTCACTTCTGCTGCTTTCAAAGAAGAATGAGCACATCCCACATGGTCTCAGCACTTGAAGCAGAGCACACAATCCTGGCAAGTGAGGAATGAGGGGCATGCCACTGCGTGTTTGATGTGCAGTGGATCTGGAGGTCGCCAGCAAACTGAGCACACATGTCGCACTTCTCCAGGCACTCCTGAGAACAGAGCCACACTTCAGCGGGGCAAGGCTGAGCCTTGGTCAGGGATATGTCTTTATTAAGGAGTGTACATGCCTGGTCGTCACACCATCTAGGGAGGATAACACAGTGTGAGTGCTACCACTATCCTACCGTGTGCTGAATCTTTTGTGCCAAGAAGCACTCAACCTTAGAAGACAGAGCTCAGCCACAGGTGAGCCCACACTACTCATCCCTCTCCACACACAGACACTCAGCACTGCTACTTGAGGCCACTCAGCTCAGCAGAAACCTCAGCATGTAATCTACGCTTTTGAAATGATGCATGCAGTGAGCTCCTGGAAGATCCTCAGTTTTTTGCTCTCCAGACACTTGCAGCAATGACTCTCAGATCTTCGCAGGTTTATGAGACACAACTCACATCACTGCAGCCAGGGTTAGAAACACTAAAGAGCTAGATGTAGCTAGCTGTTTGTAGAGGGACACCTGAGCATCTCCCAAATCACTGAAAATGCTCCAAATTAGCTCACTTTGTTAGTGGAATCAAAGGATGGCATTTCAAAGAACCTGACCATGCAAATCTGCACCTCTGCACACCCCACAGGGTGGCAAAGAGTAGTGTGTGCCTCTGGCCAGATCCCTGGGGGACACAAAGGGAAGTAAATCCATCAGTCAGTGGAGATGTGCTGATTTATGCCAGTGGAAGAGCTGATGCCTTGAAGGAAACTTCACGAATGTTTCAGTCACACATTCCAGTCCACCAGGAAATTTCTCTTACAGAGACACGGCAAGACTCATGTGCGTACATGTGTGAAGCTAGAAAAATCTTTTTTTTAATTTTTTTTTCTGCAGCTGGGTGGGGATAGCTTTATCCAGGCTCATTATGGCAGCTATCCAAACACTAGATCTCTCCCATCTCTAGTTCCATACTCTGGTGTCCCCATCTTTCCGTATTTATGGCCCCCACTAAGTTTGTCCTTGCAGAGTCCTCACCTTTCCCACTTCTCCATGCCCAATGCATCTTCTCAACATTGTGTCCAGCACCATCTACATGCCACATATCTGTCATGCAGCACTTGTCCTGGCAATGCCTCAGAACATGATACAGAAAAAAATTTAGTGCCACAGCTGCCCTCATCAGAGATCAGCAGATTCACTGTCACTGCCATAGTCTGGGAAATACTCAGGAGGTGTCCTTTCATTGCATTACTTTTTCTCTTTTTGCTCTTTAATAATATTTTGGGGGTTTTACTGTATTTATCCAATTTTCCTAGAGATAATTTGATGTAAGTCATAATCTTCTTTTTCTGCACTAGCATGGAGGCAGGAGTTGACTAGTGTGGGTGAGGAAGGAGATCCTAACAAAACTTCTGGGTTTTTTGCAGTGTCCTTCACACAGAAGAACAGGCCTCAGATGTGCAGTTAAGCAAAAAAGGTGTTATTGTAAGAAAGGGAGCATTTGAGGCATCATGTGAGCCTCAACCTTTCCTAAACTAAAGTTTAGGAGAACCTGTAACAAGACTTCATGTAACAGGAAAGAATACTGAACAAGTGTAAGTCCACTGGCAGCTGAAAACTCTATTTATTGCCTTAGTTATCAAGGCACAGACAGAAGAAGAGACTCAAATTTTTAGGCAGGAGCTGGTGAGGACACCATAGGGAAAGAAGACAACTACTGTGGGATCCTTGCAAGTCCAAAGGGGTGCTCCAGCTCCCTGACACATGGGTACTTTTCATCAGAACAGTATGAAGTGCATGCTCTTCTTTAGGAACCCGTTAGTGTGACTCCCTGCTATGCCTTCTGGGCTTCAGAAGGTGAGAAACCAAGCCTGGTGAGGTCATGGAAAAACACCAGGGAAATGCCGCCTGACATGCTCTGCCTTTCCTCAGCCTGTGCTGTTTCTGTAATCCTGACCTCATCCTTTTCTCCGGTGTCCAGCCTGGATCCAGAGATGGTAACTGAAGCTTCTTATCTCAGGTGCCTGCCCCTTTACCAAGCTTCAGAGAAGCTGTCAGTGTGAAGGCACTGATTCCCTGTCTCCTCTGCTGCTGTGGCTGAGGCACCATCAACCTTTAAAGCTGTTTCTTTTCTGCACCTCTGCTCCAAGTCCCCAGTGGTGAGATAACACAGCTTTAATCCCTCCTGTTCACTGTGCTCCCGTTAGATACCCCTGGCCTCTGCACTGGCTTTAATAGAAACTGGAGAACATGGATTCCTGCTTCGGAGTGGCTGTTTAATTAGGTGTCCAGATGTTAAAGGGTATCAAGTGTCCTCTGCACTGACACAGGAGGATTTGTTGGACCCGGTGAAACAGGAATATATGAAAACAAACAGAGCTGTTTGGGACAGGCAGGAGTGTCCCCACAGAGCAGGAACTGTGAGGGATCTGCCCAGACTAGACAGCCTGCTCCCCATCGAGGAGGACTATGGCACCTGCACAAGGGCTTCACTGAGGGGAGGCACAGAATTTCAGGTCAATTTTTTTCAGGTCAGTTTGTTTCAGGCACAAGACAAAATGCAATTAAACCCCTCCAGCCTGTGGTGCATCCACAGAGTAAATCCTTGGGACTGCTCTTATTCCTATCCCACATTGTGATGGAGCTCCACCTCCTCACACACACTGGGGAACAGCTGGAGTCAGGGTAAAGATGCCAGGTCCTTTCTGAAGAGAAGAAAGGGAGCTGTGTTTCTATTAAAACTAAAATCTCCCTCAAATTGGACTTTTAGCACTGTATTGCCCTCTAAACAAAGGCCATCCCTGTCAGGACTTAGAACAAGGGAAACCCACTGCTTTGATTTGCAAGGAGATTCCAGCCAGAGAAATGCTCTTGCATGGCAGGTTCTGCATTCATTGAATCAGCACCTCCCAGTAGAAAACCTTGCCTTTGGAAAGTTTCCAACCATCACTGCTTTGGAAACAGTGCTCAGGGCAAATCATGCTGCCACATCAACACTGAATCATACCTCAGATGGAGATAGAAGCCTGGGGGGTTTATAGAGCAAGTTCTTTCACCTCACCCTTAATGCAAAATTATTTTTCCATTTCCAGTTCTTCCCAGGGCAATGGGCATTGTTATAAGTGTTTGCATTGTTGCTCTCTGCCAAACTGACCTTATCACTCCCACCACCACAGGAGCTTCTAGGTGATGGAAGTTACTCACAGGCTACAATTTCAGAAGCACTAAAAGCAAGCAGGATGTATGGTAACATTTAACTATAACTCTGCTTCAACAAACAAGCTTAAATTGTAAGTTTGTTGTGAAAAAGCCAGAATATCAGACACTTTCAAGTTTCGTAAAAGCAAGGTGCTTTAAGCACATACTTTGCTGCTCTTTGGTCTTTCAGATATCATTCCACAGTCACTGTTGTATCAGAAGGTAGATGGGGAGAAGTAAGTAAAGAACCACCTGAAATACCAGTCCATGTTGAGAACCAGGTTTACACAGACCGTTCAATGGATTCCTTTGCTCACCTTAAACCTCCTGAGGGATTCACTCTCACCATAGTCCTGCTCTGTAGGAGTAGGATGGCATTGTCACAACTGACTTAAACAGGAATCACGTTATGGTGTAGAAAGTGGAACAGAACCTTACTCCCAAGCCTGACCTTGAAGACTATTTTTCCTTCTTCAGTTGCATATGACAAGTCTCGATATATCATCAGCAGCAGGAAACCTGTAACCACTCTGGGAGAGGAAGATAACTGGGAGGTAACTGAAACAATGCAGAACTGCCAAAACTATGGCAGTTGCTGGGGGCAACATGGTGGTTTGACATTATGCACTACCAGGTAAATTATCATTTTGATGTGCATTTTCCTGTGGGCACAAGGAATAGCACAAACATAAAAGGAATTTTTTTCTATTATCACTTGGTGGAGAAAGTATTTAGAGCTCCATTTTACCTGTGACTGTTTCTGGAAGGGGAAGAAAACCGGAAGAGTCCCTCCTAAACATGCTGAGTTGGGTTAAATGAAGGCATTCTTTCAAAAATACTACATCTACCATGATAATAGAGGGAATTACACAACTCCTTAGCCTGCGAGAACGTATTTTAAATTAGCTTTTCCTACCTTTTCTAAAAGCTTTCAACAGTGATAACAGGAGCCTAAACACTGTAAACAGAGTGACATGACAACCCATGACAACCCATGTTTCCCATGACAACCAGCTTAAGAAAAAGGGAAAGCAAAAAAAAAGAGGCAGAATCTGGAAAAGCAGTGGAGCACCAAGGCTCTCCTTGTTGGGACAACTCCTCATGCCTGGTCTGAGTCCCTCGTGGCTTCAGGAAAACTTCTAGCTCAAGCCTTGAACTTTGTCAGATAGGTTCCTGGCTGGTCTCAGCCCATGCTATTCCATTGGGTCTTCATCACTCTGTAGGAGAAAGCACTTTCTCTGCATTTTGTGCTGAGCGACTTCCTGCAGCTTCCAAAGAGCTGGAGCTGCGTAACCCTGAGCCCCTGCTGAAATACACAGTGCTGCCTCAAGGACTGAGCTTCCTCAGGCTTGTTAAAATCAATGTCTCAATATCCTCCAGGCTGGCTGCAAAGTTTCAGCCAAGTGTCATCAGTGAGATAGAATGAAATATACCATCTTGTGGCGGAAATATTAATTAGTTACTGTTTCTGAAGTATATTAGATGTTATTGTATCTCTGTCTTTTCTTATCTGCAATAAGAACTTTCTGACTTCTCTCTCTACCTGAACCAACATTTTACACAAACCTGGAGTGCAAAGCCTGCACTGACATATTAGGTGCAAAGCCTGCACTGACAGGATTAGCCAAGTTACTATCATTCAAATATTTATTTCATGAGAAGTTAGAACATTTTGCACTTTCCTCCAGAACACTTTCAAAATCAGCTCATTTCTTCTGGCTGGAAGAGAGCCCATTATTCGTTTGACACTAAAGATAGGGCTTTGCTCTTCTCTTTTAAGTCATCATTTGGAGGGTGGACAGCAAAGAGGGAGTTAAACTTAGTTATGCTGCTGTGTCAAAAGAATACAACATTATGCAAAAGGAATGAAGTGGAAGAAAAAATTTCTTCATTTTCCACTCACTCTCTCTCAGTGGCATACAGATTTCAAATTATATTCTTCCTTTGCTTTGTCTGGTAGATTGGATTCCAGATGACTGTGTCAAATAAACGGCAAGCACTTTGTGCACCTTGGTGCCTCAGTTGATAGGAAGCAGCTGTCAGTTTCCTGTTGCCCTCAAAAATTCTGAATCAATGGGGCAAAAGGGTGGTGCTGTTTGTCTGGTTTTAAATCTCTCTTATATATGCATTTGAACACTTTGGTGTTGCAGCCTGTAGTCAGGAACTAACAATACTGCCTCAGAGTGAAGAGAGGCTGAGTGTTACACCCACAGAAGGGCACACACGGCACAGAGGCACTAAGTGATCTGCCTGAGGTTACACTGAGACTCCCTGTAGGAGCAGGGAGTCAGGCTCACAGCTTCCCTGTCTTTAAACTGGAGGCAAAGAGAGAGGACTGTGTGATCTATCAGGAGAAAAGAGGACAGATGGTTGTTTTTCTCTGTGGCTTTGGAGGATAAACTAGAAAACACTGAGTGATGCCCCTTCTGATTTGTTTTCCTAACAAAGTGTCCCTACCTCCCAGCTGTTCAACTCATTGCAGCATGTTGTGCAATGAAGGGTTTGGAGCACCAGGAGTGGCTGAGGGAGCTGGGGGAGCTCAGCCTGGAGAACAAGAGGCTCAGGGCAGACCTTCTTGCTCTCTCCAACTCCCTGACAGGAGGGTGGAGCCAGGTGGGGATTGGGCTCTGCTCCCAGGGAACAAGTAATGGGACAAGAGGAAATGGCCTCAAGTTGCACCAGGGGACGTTCAGGTTGGCTATTAGGAAAAAATTCTTCTCCAAAAGGGTTGTCAAGCATTG
>VZRE01009384.1:0-13313 GCA_013396775.1 Cephalopterus ornatus
GGGGGAGGGGTCCATTTCCATGGGTTGCCATTGCTCAGGATTTGAAGGGTCATCAGTCAGCCTATGATGAGGTATTGTTCTTGCATCACTTGTTTGGGGGTTTTTTGGGGTCTTTTTGGGAGATGGAGGTTTTTTTGATTTGTTTCTTTTTATATATTAAAATGTGTTTATCTGAATCCACAACTTTTCTCACCTTCACCATTTGGATGCTTTCCCTCGTCTCACTGCAGAGGGGTGGAGAGAGCAAATGGCTGTGGTGGAGTGTAGGTGCCTAGGGTTAACCCACAACAACATGGTAATTCTGGATCTGAGAGCATGATTTTGGGCACTGAAGCTGGATCCATGTGAATCCACCTCAGATATTAGTGGTCTACCAGGTATAGAAATTACATATATTATTCAGAGCCTGGTCAGTTCAGTCTGTATCCTGGAGCTGTCAAGATTTGCTCTGCTGTCTTATCTTCCTACCAATAGTTAGTCTATTATTAATTATATTGCATTCTGTAACTATCCATAATTTAGCTGAAAGTTTCCTATTGTTCTTTCTCTGTCATTTCTGAATGCAAATATAAATGATTCTCAGTAACTTAGTCTACTGCTATCTGGTGACTTCAGCATACGTGAATTACCGATAACTATGTAGCTGTAATTATTCACTAATAATAATAATAATGAAATTTTTGAACTGTATTTGTGGTTGTATTTTTCAGTAGATTCATTTCTCAGGGGATTCCAGAAGTATAAATGATTTGTGGTGTTAGGCTATCACATTTAACATTAGAACTGTAAACATTGCAACTTAAAACATTTCAAAAGACATTAGTGCCTTTTGTGCTTCAAACTGAGTGTCTTAACTTGAGATATGCTACAGATACTGTATTTTGAAAAGATAATGATCTGTAATTTCTTGAAATCATGACTCTTCAAAGAAATTAATATTAGTTGATTGAAAATCAAGGCAACATAAAACTAGTTCTTCTTGAAAACTTCAGGACAAATTAAAAAAAAATATTTAAACTATATTTTCTACTTGTCATTGAATACCAAGACAATTACAAGATGCTTATTAAGACTAACCAATTGGAATATTTTCTTTGATTTTAGGAGCCATCCTGATGTACATAAATTCAGTGTGGAGACAGTCCAGTGGTATCCTCATGACACTGGCATGTTTACATCCAGCTCATTTGATAAAACCTTAAAAATATGGGATACAAACACTTTACAAGTAAGAGGGTTTCTGTGGCTTGCAAGCTTCTTTGTGTATGTTATTCATTCCATATCTGCAGTTTTCCCAGAGGTGAACAGGAGCAAGCATCCAGAAGAACGAAAACCAGCCTATTGTTAGAACTGTGGGTGCAGCAGCAGGGTGATATGGTTCCAGCATTCATATCCTGGTGTGTGCCTCTCCCTGTCTGAAGACCTGAATGTCTAAACTGTGTGAGAGCTTGGAACCCTTGGGACAGTCCTTTCTGCTTTTGTTGTGATAAGGAATACAGCTAGTTGAATTTTTGCTATGTAAACTTGTTCACCAAGGTGTAGTCTGAAGTTCATTCTTGAGGATTGTTAGTTAAGCATAATAGTAGTGTACAGCAGGGTAAGTTATTTTTAATAACCAGCACCTAAATACTGGTTTTGAAGGACTGCTGATTTTGGCATTCAGGATTGCTAGGTCCAGAATTCTGCTATTGTAAGCAGTATAGACAGCATTTCTAGAAATTGTTGGAGAATGAGAGAAACCATTAAGAAAATGCTAACCAATGTAATTGGCATTATTAAAGTAAACAGATTATGTAGGAATTCATGTTGATTTGCCTCGCATCTCTTGTTGAACTGTGGATTCATGACTGCAATTTGTCCTGTTTCCTGTGTGAATGTATTGATGAATTCACACTGATGCTATTTGACTGTTGTTTCACACATAATGGAAGAATTAAAAAAAAAAAAAGAAGTTTGTCATCCTAGGAACACAATAGGAAACAAATTTTTACCTCTTTTGGGTTTTTTGTTTGTTTATTTGGGGATTTCTTGTGAGATGTGAAGCTACATTTGCAGTTGCTTAATCTTCTTATGAACAATTCACTTTCCAGATAGTTCTGTGAGCATCCCTTAAAAGATAGTGTTCATGTGAAGGTTATTGAATGACCTGTTCTGCCACCAAATAATGTTTTTGAAAATACAGACAACTTAGTTTTAAGAGATTTTTTGTATACAGTATTTTAGAATGAAACAACAAAAGCAGATTAGCTGAAAGCAATTGTACTTATTAAATACTAAAGTTTATTGAAGTAACTATTGTATTTTATTGATTTTAAACACTTAAAAGGTAGCTAATAATTTTATACGATAATGTTTTAGGTTTTTTTAGGAATGGAAGCTAGTTTGTGATATTTGTGAATGTCTTAGTCTTAAGTGCTTCCTTCCTGTTGACTCTTATCTCCACATTATAACCTTCTTGTTTTCTTGGTAACTTTGTTTGTTTTTGATAATTGTAATGTTTTCCATTCATGCTTCTCATTAGCCAATTTTCTTGGTCTTTCTTTTTGGTCATCTCTGAGCTCTGGTGTTGTCCTAGTTTTGGAAACAGACTTGCTGTGCGATGTTTGCATGATCTGGTTTCTAACTTGGAGAATTATTATTACTATGTAAATAGTAGTATTTGTATTAGTCTTATTTGTAGCTTATTTGTACTTAAAAAACAATGATGAGCATTTACATTCTGATAACATACTTACACTGTCATTAGTTTAATCTTTTTATTATCAGCCTGCAGATATATTTCACTTTGAGGGAACAGTCTATAGCCATCACATGTCTCCAGTTGCTACAAAGCATTGTTTAATAGCAGGTACGTATCTGTTTGTAAGAAATATCTTACATATTTTGGGCTTATAGTAACAAGCAAGTAATATTCAGTAGGGTTTTTTTACCTGCCCTATCTTATTTTTACATAAATTGAGTCTTCATAAGACATAAGTTCATTGGTAAAATAAAATACTATCCATTAGTTGGATGATGTCAATGAGAATATCATATTTGTTCTTCTGAAATAATGTTTCAGTCAATTCTCCTTAGATTACCTTTTGTTACATAAGCTAGCATTTCAGGTTTATTAGATCCAAACATAGTAAATTGTGTAAAGAGATGTGTATTGCTTAAATGTACACAGTTTAACCATGTGTAGCAACAAAATATTTGAGGAGATGTTTTTAAGTTTCTTAAGTATTGCCCTGTTTGCCTCCAGTTTGTAAATTTTGTTTATTACATGGTAAATTTACTTGGACTAAAACTGTAAATCTATTAATAGATGCATTGACTCTGACTGAATGAACTATTATGCAGTTAGCATTTTTCTTCTATTTCTTTGTCATTGCTAAGATTTTTTGTTGTTGTTGTTCTCTCAAATGCTGGGTGTTTTTTTAACTGTCTTTGTTTCTCTTGTTACAGTTGGTACCAAAAGCCCTAAAGTACAGCTCTGCGACTTGAAGTCTGGATCCAGTTCTCACATACTGCAGGGTACTTCTTAGTCTGAAACATAAATGTTGAACAATAACTACTTTGAGTAAAACAAGTCCTGTAAAGAAACACTGTATACAATGTATTCTTTGTCAGTAACATGGCTAATTTATTCATAGCCATTTATGAAAGTTACACAGTGGCAAAAGGTTCTTCCGGTTATTTTCTAGCGCTAATAGATTGGATAATACAAATATTAATCAATGAGCAGTTACTACAGATGTTTGGGCATTTTCATGGTGTAATCACTAGTGATTATTATTTATTACATGGTTAAGTGTATTCATTAGTTTGGAGGTTTATGGGTGGCTGTTCACAAGAAACCCAAAGAACAAATAAAACAACCAGAACTCCCCACCCTGTCACAAAAAAAAGAATCTCCACACCTAAACACACACACACCCAAAACCCTCAACAACTATTGAAAAAAAAAAATCCTGTGGAGGCATTTCAAAGAATTTATTTAGAAGTTTCTGGTTTCTGTAGAATAGGCAAGATACTACTTTCTGTAGAAGGATGATATCTAATCCTTCGCATTTTCCTAATTCAGTTAAATATAGGGGTTTATTGTTTCATAATCCTTTACTTTTGGCACTTAAGGAGAATGTGCCTTTGGTGTCTCTTTTCTAATGTGTATTTTTGGACTGTGAGTATGTATACACGTGCTCAAGTGAAGGCAATTACAAGGTAAACCTTCACGCTTCAAACCAGCCGGGTAAGAGCCAAATCTGATCTAGAAGCTGTAGAGAAGCATTAGGTCAGACACAGCAATGTGCAAATGCAGCTTTATTTCTTCACTGGCCAGCTCAAGTCTAAAAGCAGCCTAGGTGGTTTCGTGTGATGTAGAGCTTAAGCCATTAAGCCCTTATGAACTGAATTGGCCACAATAGGTATCTCATGTTCTGTTCCTAGAACCAAGAGCACCAGAGAGTGCAATGACAAAAACAGTTCTCTAGACTTTCAGTTGGGTTTCATCAGGGCTTCATAATTTAACAAAAGAGTTAGTGCTTTCTAGGCACAAGCTCTGTGTCATTTTACGCAGCCTGGTACAGTTAGCTCAAGTGCAATATTGGACGAATAAGTGGAGGGAGAATATGTCCTCCTATTAGCATAATCTAATAAATCTTTACAGAACTTGAACCAGTCAGTAGTGTCTTGAAGATAAGTATGAATTTTCACGTAGGCTAACTCTAGCAGCTAAGATGGAGCTAAATGCATGGCTGTAGTGTAATAATGGATCCAAGTAAATGTGTCTGCCTTGACCCTTCCAAGTGTATCCTGTAGTACCTGTATCATGGATATTTTTTCTGTGATCCTGGTCATCAAAGCCCTTTGATTAACTTAGGTAACAAAAAACCACCTACTAGAAGATGTAGGAGGGGCAAGGTGGTTCACATAGCTCTAAACTGCACTAGCAGAAATGTATTTGTATGATTTAGTTTATTTTTCAACAATATGTTTCTATTACTACATGAAGCCTGATTGCAGTTTCTCCATTTAGGACTATTTACACCTCCTATTGTCTGTATTTATTTAACATTTTCAAAACTTTACAAGTTTTGAAGTGTATGTGTGTATACATAAATATATATATATGTATATATATAGAAAAGGACTTTTCAGATCATTGAGTCCAACCGTTAACCCAACACTGCCAAGTCCACCCCTAGATTATGTCTGTAAGTGCCACATCTACACATCTTTTACATATTCCTGGGGTAATGACTCAACCACTGCCCTGGGAAACCCACTTCTGCTGGAATTTTATTATCCAATCTATACCTCTATTGGTGCAACGTAGGGCCATTTTGTCTCATCCTGTTGCATGTTACTTGGGAGACTGACCTCCAGCTGGCTACAACCTCCTTTCAGGTGGTTGTAGGGAGTGATAAGATTTCCCCACAGCCTCCTTTTCTCCACCCCCAGCTGCCTCAGCTGCTCCTCATAAGACTTGTGCTCCAGACCCTTCTCCAGCTTCATGGGTATCTTAATATTTCAGACCATAAATTTAAGACAAGACTATTTGAGGATGAGTAAAGTTTTAAATGTAAGTACAGAGGGTAAATATAGCTTTTATTGAACACTTTTAAAGGATTTGAAGAAAAAGAAATGTAAAGTTCCTTCTGCGTGTGATAACACCAGTGCTGCACAAAAATTAATAGAAGTAAGCTCAGTATCTGTAACTGTGCTGTAATGTGCTTTGCATAGGTAAAACCATCTTTACTATCAAAAGTTATATACGTGTAATACTCCATCACTTTCAGCTCACTGCATTCTTCTTTGAGCAAGAAGAACAAAGAGAAATAACTTCTATCCCAAAATTATATAGTTTCAAATTTCAAAATTCAAATTCATGTTACTTCAGATTATTGTTCTGGCTTGTTGTATCCTATAAAACTATATATTTGCTTTTACTTTTAGTTATTTACATAAAATGATATGTATAACCTCTATCATATAATTTTTAGGTCACAGGCAAGAAGTATTGGCAGTGTCTTGGTCCCCACGTCACGAATATGTTCTGGCAACAGGAAGGTGGGGATGTTGCTGAACTCTTAAAAGCACTGAAAAGTTTGCCAGTAGACTTTTATATGTTCTTTATTAACATTTTTTAGAATTCTAATGCACTTTTGGAGTTAATCTTCATCATTGACTTTTACCTATGTAGCTCTTCCATAGAAGAACAAAACCTGAAGAGTTGTACAAGCGATGCTTATTTTATAGGAAGTTTGTATAGAATTTTGAAACACTACCTGTATTTACAGGTACAGGAAAATGATAGAACATTATTGAGATACTCATTTTTTACTATTTAGTAGTGTGTGTGTTTCTAATTTGTTTTATAACAAAGTAAAACATGTTTAGCTCAAATTAAAATCCTGGTTAATCATGCTCAATCATGTCAAAGAGCATAACTCAGGCACCTTAGCTGATAGACAGCAACTTTCTAAGCTGCAGTGAATATGGATTGTATGTTAATACTCCTGGACCTTTTTTATTTTCCATTTTTAATCTTCTGTCCCTTAAGAATTTTATTTTTAATGTGAAAAATCCTCTTGACTTTCCTATAACTTTTGTGTATGTTATCTTTTGATTATAATTTCTCCCTTTTTTAGTTGCCATGTGTTTTTCTTTTGAATTGCAGAGAGAAATGGCTGTTTTATAAGTTTAGAGTGAAATTTGGATAAGTTGATACCAGAGTTGCAAACCTTTTGTTTCTGAAAGACTCAACAAAGTTGGAAAATGTCTTAACAGAGTATTGTGGCTTTGGGGTTTTTGTTTGGTTGGTCGTTTTGTGTTAGGAGATGAAAAATTGTTTCCTTGTAGACAACTTCTGTACCAGTCACACAATAGATCTGTCATAGCAGGAGCCCCAAGTTGTCAGACAACCATTACAGATAATGCTGGAGTCTGTAGCTGCAGTTTAATCAACAGAAGAATCAGCAAGTTTATTCCTCGTCTGTGTATGTATGCAAGGATGTTATGTTGTAGACAAAGAGAAAAATGTATTGTATTACAGATGAACATTCACTCTTAGATGCCGATAGTGTAAAAGCTATACTTATTAATACATGTAAATGAATGTCTGAAATCTGTCTTAAAAGAATTTTAATGAAATTCTGTTGACTTGAATGTGCCTACATGATGAGTGGTTCAGAATAGTTGCTGGGCCAGGTGGGTTGGCAAAAGGCAGTTACTGAACCAGGGTGCACTTAATTACTGTTATGTTGGTAAATCCATTTTTCTTAGTGCTGATGGTAGAGTAAAACTGTGGGATGTGAGGAGAGCTTCTGGATGTCTGAGTACACTTGATCAGCACAATGGGGAAAAGTCCAAGGCATCTTCTGAGGCAGGTAATACAGAATATAACTGGTGGCATTGCATATGTAACTATAATCATTCTTATATTTCATAAATATATTGAATACTACAACTAGCGAGGTGAGTAGTGATAGTCCGTTTGTTACCTATTACATAACACAGGCCATTCAGTTACTTCTGTTACAGAGACAGTGTTTGAGGTAGGGATCTTTTTTAGAGGGATCTCCTTGACAATAGTGGTGTTTCTGTTCTAAATGGTTTCCCCCCTAAAATGGGAAATTTTATTATCTGTATTGTCAGTGAAAGAATTCATTCATGCTGTAGATTAGGTTTTATAGAAACAACAATCACTTCATACTTCATAAACTGTTCCAGTAGTTAGTTATTTTCCTTTGAAAACAAAGACAACACAAACAAACCCAGAAAAGTGCATTCCTTTTCCTGTTTAAATTAGTCTTGCTTCCTGTATAAGCCTTTGGAGTATTTTCTTGTATGTGGTGTTGTAAAATCAGTTCTATTCCTTTTATACCTAAAGCCTACAACAGAGTGTAAAGTTATGATTATATTTCATTTTACAGAAGATTGAATTAAATCTTAATACAATCAAATGCATAATGATCCCTTGTATTAGCTGTAATTGACTACAGTCACATTTCTGAAACTGAAAAAAACCCCCAAACCTTATGAACTGGGGCCAGTTCTGGACAAAATAAATTTCGTTTTAGCTGTCCAAAATAGGACTTAAACAGTTCCTACTCTGAGATAGAAATATAGAGCATTTGGAATTGAACCACAAAGGAGAAACTGTCTATTATACTTCTGAACAAAAGGATTTGTGTAGCATAAATCAGTGATTAAAGCTACCACACAGTCTGACTTGTTGTGTGCAACTTAAATTGCATGTAGAAAAATTCATGAAAATGTCTGTAAAGTCAAACTAATTTTCCAAAATGTGTGGTTGGAGGATATGAAGTAGCAGTAAGTACTAGTTTAAACAGCCATGCTCTCTATTCTGTCATTTGTAGCATGGTAATATAGATGTTCGGTTTTGTCTGTCTTAAATTTCATTGAAATTCAAGAAATTACTGAGATGAAAATGATCTAAAGAAAGCTAAGACTTTGCAAAAAAAGGACAAATTTTGTTTAACAAAAAACAAAATTCTATGTAACTCCAAAAATAATTAGTGCCATTTTATACACTCCTTTGAATAATATGTTGGTTTGTTCATACACAACATCTTTCTTTTCAACTTTATTTCTGTCTGACAATTTGAAGATGATTTTTTGGCAATCTAATATTAATCACATAGACTAGGATGTCTGATTTATTAAAATATATATGAACTAAACCAAATACAGCTAATAGTATTTTTAAAAAAAAATTTAAAGCCGATAACACTTTTACCTAAGAGATATGTCTAAATTAGGTAGTGTAGTACAATGTAGAGATACTTCATCTGTTTTTCAGTGAGTTAGTTCATGGACACCATATTTAGATTTCCTGTGGTAGCACAGAGTTGGATTTTAGCTCCTTTAGCATACTTAATGTGCAGTATTACAGGGTAAAGTCAATGAAATTAATTTCTAGTACTCTATGAACAATATAGAATAAGATATTGAGTTGGAAAGGACCTCCAACAATCTTCAGCCTCTTGACTGCTTTGGGGCTGACCAAAAGCTACAGCATGTTGTTAAGGGCATTGTACAAATGCTTTTTAAACAGTGGCAGGTTGGGAGCATCAACTGCTTGATGATAGATTGAACAGAACTGGCCCTTGAATTGCACCCTGAGGAACACTGCTGGTGGCTGTTTGCCAGCCAGATGTTTTTATAAACCAAAAGTTAAATTATTAGTTTACTGAATGTTACCATTTAAACAGCACTTCCAATGTTCTGCATTGAAGTATACAAAGCAGTAATTCTTCTCTAGAAACCTGAACCAGCTCTTTTTCTTGACAGCAAACACTGCTCACAATGGGAGAGTTAATGGCTTATGCTATACTGGTGATGGACTTCATCTGTTAACCACTGGTACAGATGATCGGATGAGACTCTGGAACAGCTCCACTGGAGAAAACACGTTAGTAAGTTTTCAAGGAACTTCAGTTCCGTTTTTATTTGCACTTAATTTTAGGGATTTATAATTTCTGCAATTGTCATTACAACTTCGAGTATTTATTAATTTTCATAAAGGATCTAACTGCTTAATCTCATCATTAGAAGATTTAGTGAACATGCTTTTTTCCGGATTTTTTTTCTTATTAAGAAAAAAAAAGTATGAAGAAACTTGAATCTGCTTAAAATTTAATATGGTAAATCTTAAGTTCATTAATTTGGAGGCTATAAAACACTTCATACAGTAATGAAACCTTAATATGCAGTAAATGTTGTTAGAAAATTTGGGGACTTTTTTTAGCTATTAGTTATCAATGTAGTTTTCTCTCTATTTTTGTGGAATCTGTCCTCTGGAGTTGTATGGCAGTGTTAAAAACACCTATCCATCCATCCATATCTCCCTCCGGATTTACATCCGTCCATCCCTCTAGATTTAATAAACAGCAGCAGAGATGGGACATTGAGGGTGGAGAATATCTCTACTGCTGTTCCAGTACTTCCTATGGCTTGTTTTTTGCTGAAGGATCCTGTCTTCCTGATTTAATTTTCTGTTCAGTAAAGAAAATTGGGTTTTGTATCTATTTTGAAAGAAGAACATACTCTGTAAGTCAGTGCTCATGGAATTTTAGGCCATTGTAATTTGATCTGTTCTTGCTCTCAGGAAAGGAAAAAAATTTACTCTACCTCAGAAATCTTTAGTTTCAGAACACAGCAAGAAGAATTCCTTATAGATATTTAAATGAAACGACTTTTCTCCATGCTACCCATATTTGCCAGCAGCTCATATACAGACATCTTTCTGTCTTTAAATCACCATCACCGAAGTAGATAATACAGTTTGTTCACTTTCCTATCACCAACTGGGTCACTGTTTTTTGTTTTTCTGTGCCTGTTAGTTCATTGACTTCTTTCATAGGCTATTTTACAAGTTTCTAATTTGGTGTGAAATAGCTTGATCCTGCCCTTGCTTTTTCAAGTCCAGAGTACTCTGTTTTCACAGAGCAAAACCCAGAGGTGTTGCTTAAAATAACTTAAAGGCATCAGCAAACAAATAAATACAAGTTCACAACATAGTCCTTTTATTTCCCCAACAAGCTAGTCTTTTTGGTCTCCCTAATTTTTTTCTATATATTTCAAAAAGTATAGAAATTAAGTCATGCATATGATTTTTTTTGAACAATGAGCCAAATTTGGGGCCTAGTGCATTGCTTCAGTAAGAGAAGTGAATGTTGAAGTTGTATACATGTTGCATACATCTTTTGTCGCAAAAAGTTAGAAAAAATCCTGATTCACTAAGAATAGGAAGAATCAAACAGAAAAAAACCCCAAGTTTTCTGTTTGTGTGCTCAAAAACAAAGCCAGTTTTTAAAATTTTTCTGCAGTTATTGTTTGGGCAGCATCCTTTTCTTTCTGTTGTTCTTCTGTCAACCAGGAAGGTTTACACTGAATATGTCCATTTAATTTACTTTTCCATCTTCACTCCTCCCTTTCATTGTACATGCCTTTGTTATGAGCAGTATTGTGTCTTGGGAATTGTTGATGTTACAGTTCATACGCTGTGTAAAGGAGTTTTATTTGCTCTTTATCAGCAGAGTAAAATGCCTCTAAAATGCTAGCATTAGCAAGACTTAACACAGGCAGTATTTACTGACAATATCTTTACAAAATGAGCAGTATTATTTGCAAAGGACATAAGCACCACATCTCATGAAAATATTCACTCGATATATAAAAATATCAACCTCAAATACCTTGTCAAAATATCAACCTCAAATACCAGTGCATGTAGCCTGGGAAACACAGGAAGATTTGGAGATCTGTGTGCAGTCATAGGCTTTGATCTCACTGTAATTACAGCAACATGGTGGGGTAGCTCACATGACTGGAATCTTATGGTGAATGGCTGCACGCTTTTTAGAAAAGGCTGGCCAGAAAGGTGAGGTGGGCAGTTGCCCTTTATGTAGGAGAACACCTGAAACGTATAAAGCTCAGCCTCGGGGAGGATGATGAGTAAGTTGGGAGTTTGTAGGTTAGGCTTAAAGGGCAGACTAACAGGGGTGAGACTGCTGTGGGTTTTCTGCTACAGGCTGCCTGATCAGGCGGAGGAAGTGGATGAGTCCTTTTACAGACAGCTGGAAGCAGCCTCAAAGTTCACAGGTGCTGGTGGCTAAAGTCCCTCATGTGAACCCTGAGAAGTGCTGAAGGAACACGGCAAGGCATGCACAGTCCAGGGGGCTGTTGGAAAGCATTGATGATAACTTTCTGATACAGGTCGTGCAGGAACCACCAAGAAAGGGTATACTGCTGGGCCTTACACTAACTAACAAATGAGGCTTTCTTGGAGATGTGAAGGTTGAGGGGCAACCACAAGATCATGGAGTTCAATATCCTGTGAGGAGGAAGCAGGGCAATGAGCAAGATCACAACCCTGGACTTCAGAAGAGCTAACTTTGGCCTTTACAGGGAACTTCTTCAAAGAACTCTGTGGAAATGTGCCCTAGAGGGAAGAGAAGTCCAAGGATTACTTCCTCCAGGCTTAAGAGCAGTTTATCTCCATGGGCAAAAAAGTGAGCAAAAGGCAGCCTGCATGGATGAACATGGATGAACAAGGAAGTCCTATCAAAACTCAAGACATAAGCAGGAGATACACATGAGGTGGAATCAGGAGCAGGCAACATCGAATGAATAAAGGGATGTTGTCAGAGTATGCAAAAATGCAACGAAGAAGGCCAAGGCCTATTTAGAATTAAATCTGGCAAGGTTACCAAGGATGACAAGAAGAGTTTCTTCAAATACATCAGTATGTGGGCCTGCTACTTGATGGAACAGGGTTCCTCCAAACAGAGGTTGCAGAGAAGACCAAGATACTGAACACCTTTGCTTCAGTCTTCACTGCCAGCCCTTGAGAACTCCTGACTCAGGAGACCAGGAAGAAAGTCTGGAGGAAGGAAGACTTTTTCTTGGTTGAGGAGGATTGGGTTAGAGACCAATTAGTCAAACTTGGCATCCCCAAGTTCATTGCTAGACCAGTCTCAATCATCTTTGAAAGGAGTGGAAGAAAGCAAACGTCATCCTAGTCTTCAAAAAGAATAGGAGCTACAGGCCAGTCAACCTTACGTCAGTCTGTGGAAAGGTGATGGAACAGCGCGTCCTGGCAGCCGTCTCTAAGCATGTGGAAGAAAGTGATAAGGTGTAGTCAGCATGGGTTCACCAAAGGAAAAGTCAGCTTGACCAACCTGATTGCCACCTGCTACTGCCTGGAATGCCATCCTGGGCCTTGAAAAGCAAGTCCTGTGGTGACAGGGCACCCCAGAAAGAATTGAGTTGGGCAACAGGACTCATTTAAAAATAGCCACATAGATGCCTAGGCCAGAGGGCACAGTATTGAGAGGGTATATCATATTCCCTATCATGCATCAGCCTCTGACAAAGTTGAACAGTACAATGGACTGTTAAAAACCAGGTTGAAAGCAGTGGGTGGTGGGACCTCAAGCATTGGGATCTACATTTAGCAAAGGCCATCTGGTTAGTTAGCACTAGAGGCTCCATCAGTTGAGCTGGCCCTGCCCAATCAAAATATCCACATATTGTAGAAGGAGATAAAGTCCCCATGGTGCATATGAGAAATGTATTAGGGAGGACAGTTTGGATTAGTTCTGCCTCAAGCAAATGCAAACCCATGCATGGGATTGTTTTTCCTCAAGGACTGGGGTGCGCTTGTGGGTAATTCAAAAAGTTGGGGAAATACAATGTGTGCCTCAAGGGGATTTGGTTTTTGGGTGAGAATGATCTGAAATGTTGAATTTTGTATTTTTTGCTGAATTATACTGACACTGTATGCCATAACTGCCATGGACAAT
>VZRE01009387.1:5303-17730 GCA_013396775.1 Cephalopterus ornatus
AAAAGTCCAGGAAGTCAACATCCTCTCCCACATCCACTAAGCAGGTCACCTTGTCATAGAAGGAGATCAGGTTGATCAAGCAGGACCTGTGTTTCGTAAACCCCTGCTGGCTGGACCTGATCCCCTGATTGTCCTATACGTGCTGTGTGATGGCACTCAGGATGATCTGCCCCATGACCTTCCCCAGCACCAAGGTCAGATTGACAGATCTGTGGTTCTCTGGGTCCTCGTTTGAACCCTTCTTACACACAATCCAGGAATGTCCTAGGCTGCTCCCTCTCTACTGTGTTGTGTTTCCAGCAGACATCTGGAAAGTCACCCTCACTGCTTCTGCCATATGTCTTTTTGACTCAAAAGTAGGCATGCAGGCGTGTGCATCTCCAAGGGTCCTTCTTGGGATCCTTCTTGTAATGTCCTCCTTTAGCATTGGGCAAGCCTGCCATCCTTTATCCCCGGGAGCACAGGATCTACCATCTTGAGCCTGTCTTGTGGTCCTGACTGTAGGAGAGATGGGGAAGTGGATCCAGCAGCATCCAAGCATGAGGAAAGCTGTATTTCTTCAAGCTGCATAATGGGGAAGAAGTTGGAGGACTTTTGGGAGGTAAATAGTGCTTCTTGCACAGTGTTTCTCCTCCTGTTGGGCCTTATAATATTCTAATTAAAAACCTGGCTACACAACAACATCCTCAAGAGAATTGTTAAATCCCCTTCTCTGCAGCAGGGAATCAGGTCTATCCCAGCCCTAGAAAATTAAAGCAACATGATCTCCTGGGAGCCCCCTAGGTCAGATTTATAAAAGATATAACAAGAACATCTCAGTATGTTACATAAATTAACATTTGCATTCACTAGCAGCTAAGACAGACCAGTCATGAAACTGCAGGATGTCAGGGAGAGAGAAGGATGGCTGCTGATGTGCTCTGCTGCTTGCAAGCCCTGAAAAGGAACCTAAATGCCTTCCTTCTCTCCCCAGAAGTTGGGTAAAAAGTGACGTAAATGCTTTCCTTCTCTCTCCAGAAGTTAGATAAAAATCATTCATTTCTTTTAGGAAAGTCTCTCTAGAGCTCTCTGTTTTGATTTCTTTCCATTTCTCTAGTATATTTGCTTGAGAGGTATTGTTTCAACAGTGCTTTAAGTGAACTGCCATATGTCAGGGTTCTAGCTTTGGATCCAGTGCTGTTCAGGTCTTGGAAGCAAAACAAGCCTGATTCTAATATTTTTCTCTGTCGTCAATGGACTGTGCTTTCTTGGGAGACTACTTGGGGGTATTATGGAAAACAAACATCAGGAATAGACCTCACACACCATACTGGGCACTTGGGATATTTTGTTTTATGAGCTGGTGAGTGTAACCAAATGACTGGAGTGAAAACAGCTGCTTGCCAGGGCTGTGGTTAAGCCACTTCTGGCACGTTATTGGGAATAGTGTATTTTATAAGGCTGGAGAGTACAACCATTAAAACTACCAGTTGAGCAGGAGGAATACAGAGTTTGATAAGCCACTTTTAATATATAGTGGCTTGTTTGTCTGATTCTGCTGTCTGATCATCGCTATTTCGATGTTATATGGTCATGTGACTAAGTATAATATGACAGAAAAATCCGTCCTTTCTATCAGATGAGAGAGATGGATATTAGTGAAGCTTTCCATTTACTGGTATTTTCCTGTAGACCCCATATCTGCTCTGGTACAGCATTTCCCACCCATGTATTTTGCACCATCATTTGGAAACTCATGCAAAGGGACATGGTTGTGAGAACCCTGAAATAAATTGGGAGTGCAGGCAACTGGAGAAACATGCACATGTTGATCTTTCCATTCAGAAAAAGAGGATTCAGAGCAGAAGGTCTGTTCAGATATGATTTTTACCTTACCTTAATCAGCTATATTTGCTAAATTGGTCTGCACCTGAGTTGTAGTAGTATCTTTCTGGATATTACAGTGGAAGTTTTAAAATCTTAGATTTTGTTATCACAATGGATCTGGTTCTCCTGCTTGGAGAATAACACCCACGGAAGTTAAGTGGGCTGTTTGCCTATGTGTTTTTACTGCTGGGATAGATTAGGTAAAATTTGGGGATTTGAAATGGATTGAAAGTGCCATGTAAACTTTTGTATTCTTCTGAGGCCTTGTAGCAGGTCTGTCTCTCTGTTTCTTCATAGTTTTAGCCCTAGTCACTGTGTTTATTGAAATTGGAAGTGATGAAAGTGCAGCATGAAATTATAAATATTTAGTACTGAGGAGAACCCACAGAAGAAGGTGTGTTTGTGAAAGGCATTTGAAGAACTTCAGATATGTCCATGTGGTTTAGTAATCTCCTTAAACTTACCACCAGGACCTCAGCCATCAGTAGGCTCTTATCAAATGATGATAAATTCTTCTCAAAACAAAGTCTCTACAGTATCAGCTTGTCTGCTTTAATACCTGTAGACCCTGAAGATTTTGCCTTACTGTGTTAGGAAAGCACTGTGCTAGTGACCAGGCTGCTTGATGAGGCAGGTAAAGTGACCTGTCCTATTTCAAGCTGCAAAGCCATCAGTATCTGGGACTCATCAGTAGCAGTCAGCCAACATAGCTTAGAAAGTAAGTTAATAGGCAGGAGTGAAGGTTGTGGGCAGGTTAGGGGGTCCTGCACAGTGTGTACACCCCCAGTTTAGGGGACAGAGACTGTAACAACCCAAGAAAGTGGCTGTGAATAAGGCTTTAACAGGCAGAAAGGCTGCCCTCGTCCCAGGGGCGAGAGGGGAAGTGAACAGGGCTCATGCCAGCCACTGATGACCAGAGGCCAGCTGGATGCACAGCTGGCAGGTAGCTCTTGCTGGAGAGATGCTTTGAGGCAACATCAGGAAAGATAATTGTATATGTACAAGTTGCAGATGTGGGGGAGAATCTGATCAGTTTCTCTCTTTACCAGGTAAAGCAGAGCTGCATGAACTGCATATGCATCTTTCTTTTCCTTAGCTACTGGTTACCAGAATATTCTCTCTTTATTTAATGAGACTTTTCTACAAGGAGAATAATGCAGCCCTTGGACAAGTCAATGCAGAGATCGTGGAACTGCATCATTGGAGACTGTTCTAAGTTTTGGGCTCTGATTCTTTTGGAGTCTTGAGTGTGACAATATTTTAAATGTGAACTCTATTGAATCTTTCTCAGTTTGATTTTTCTCTAAAACAATTACAGACAAAACAACAGGTAACACTTTCAGTCATACATGTTGCTTGTCTTAAAACTGGCAAGCTTCTGTTCTGTTTCTTTTTGTGTTCATGACACTTTGACAGGAACAGAGGGTCACTGGTCTGCAGCCAGTCCTGTCACCGGGAACAGGGCCTGCAATCGCCTATAGCTCTTTGGGATTCTGTTTTTTTCCAAGGATTAAGCCTTTATCCTTCCTTCCTCATATTTGCTGCTTAAGTGAAGAGTCTAAGTTAAGAAAGACTCCTTCCATAACCAAGACAGGAGGTGGGTTGTGGTTCCTAGGAACTCCAGCTGACTGGAGTTGCTTCTTTCATTGTTGACTCAGAAGGAAGCAGGCTTAGGAGCCCCAGCCAAGTGCTGAAGTTTGGAGAGGTGAAGCCAGACAAGTATGTTTGTGAGTCTAGCTCTGCATGTGTTTGCACACGTACTTTTTGTTGAGTGAAATGTAGAGTCCACTTGATTATGTACAACTTTTGAGTCTACGCTTCTCTCACCAACTTGGAACTGAAATGCCTCAGGAGAGGAGAGTCCTTGTGCTAATATTGTATTTGCTTTAGTGGAACAGATAAGTTTAGTCTGATTTCACTCAAAGGAAGACCCTACTATTTTAAGCCATATATATGAAAACGCCAGTTATTCTTATATATGTGACCTTGGAGTGGCTGCTAGTGTCAAAAGAGTATATGTTGTTTCAGTTGGGGAAAAAATGGTGTAATATTCTTCTGATGACTAACTGCTCGTTGTGAAATTTTCCCGAGTCACCTTTGTTAATACAGTAACACAGACCCAGGAAATACGCAGTTCCCTCTAAGGCTTTAGAATGAGATATTTGTGTCATCTTGGAGTTAAAAAATTTGGTGGCAAATGTTTCTGTACCACGTTTCAGTTGATCTTCAGGTTTGATGCATGATCTGTGTTTTCCCGTAACACTTTGATTATGATTTGCAGAAAAACTCCTGCATATTGCCAGAGGATTTAAAGAACTTCTATCTGATGAGCGATGGCTTCCAGATGACCTGGAGTGTGAAGACTGATGGTGAGTCCATATATTCCTGTCCACTGATACCCTCATTTCATTGCAGCCAGTCTTTCCTTTACAGAACCTCTTTAATTTCAAACTTACTTTCTGCATAGTAAATACACATCTCCCAGTGTCCTGCATTAGTTTGAGCAAAAACCCAGGTACCAAAATCATTCTGAATTAAAAATTAGCATCATTCCTTAACTTGAAAACAAAGTAGTTTATTTCTACTAGACAGCTTGATCAGTGACTACAGAAATCTGACCTCTGAATTAAGAGTTATAAAAGGCAGTTCTGCATGGGATTGTAGACTATTTTAGAAATGTTCTGCTGAGGTAAAAAATATGACTGCCCATCAGAGGTCCCTTCATGATGCAACAGGACAAAATCTATTGCTTATGTGTTCTGGACTCTGACAGAAGAGGTGCAGACACTGAAAACAGCAATAAACCAAACAACTACTCGTGACATAGATACTGTTCTGTAATACACTGGCCATCTGTTGACACTCACATTTAGGTATGTAATTTATATCTCATACCTTAACTCCCTTTGTAGTTCATGGAGAGAGAAGCAGCTGTAGCTCATCATCCTGTCATAAAGCCGAAGGAGGAGTGACTTCTCATAATGTCTCTTTCTCATTAAAAAGTATATGTTGGAGCTTGATTCCACTTTCCACCACTAAAGTCAGAGCTTCATTGTCTATCCTTGTTGGGAGAGAATCAGGCATGTTGTTCATTCTGCAGTTGTTATCCTGGCTCTCACTGCCCTCAAGCAAGGCTGTCAAATTGGGCTGTGGACACTTTCTTACTTCTAGAGGAGGGTGTCAGATGCAAGGTCTTCCTCAGGAAGTGAAATTTCATTTCAGGGGCAATTCACATCAGGGCTTTAGCACCTGCAGTGACTTCCATCATGTTTCAGGTGGGATTTGCTGTGTTGTGACCTCTGAAGAGTCTTGTTTTCAGGGCTCACAAGTGCACAGAGTCCAAGGCAGCTCACATAACTCTTGTTTGAGCAAGCATCCAACAGTGCCTTCTGAGACCCATCACACTGACACGTGGCTGAACGGGGTGCTAGTTGACTTGATGGTGTTAGAAAGGGTTGGGTTGATGTGTGGAGGAACAGAAATATCTCCTATGCTTTCCTGACGCTGGATGTGGTTAACAGTGAGTCTTATTGCAGATACTCCCATGCCCCTGGGCTCCATGGTGATTAACAGCATCTCACAGCTGTGTCGGCTCGGAGGCTCCTCCATGTACTCCCTGCCCAATGCTCCAACCCTCGCTGACTTGGAAGATGACATGGACGAGGAAGGTAAGGCCTGTTAACAAGCTGGAAAATGTGCCATCCCTTTTCCTCTATTAGAGTAATGTTAGGATATAGCACATGAATAGGTTAGCAGTGACCCCTTGCACTAGACCAGGTTGCTCAGAGCCCCATCCAACCTGGCCTTAAGCAGTTCCAGCACTGGGACATCCACAGCTTCTCTGGGAAACCTGTTCCAGTGCCTCACCACTGTCATAGTAAAGAATTTTTTCCTAATATCCAATCTTAAACCTACTCTCTATCAGTTTGAAGCCATTCCCCCTTGTCCTTACTCTACATGCTCTTGTAAAAAGCTTCTCTTAATCTTCCTTGTAGGCTCCCTCTAGGCACTGGAAGGCTGCTATTAGATCACCTCAAAGCCTTCTCTTTTCCAGGATGAACAATCCCAATTCTCTTAGCACCTCGGCTAACCCCCATGGCAGTGGGATTGGAAGGAGATGATCTTTAAGGCCCCTTCCAACCCAAACCATTCTGTGATTCTGTGATTTTTTTGTCTCCTAGGCTAGATCTATTATGTATCTTATTAGTCGCCTGCAGCCTCGACAGGCAGATCTGTACACTGTGAATGTCGTGGGGATTGTTAATGCTGCCAGTCGTTAGTGTTACTTGTATCCTCTTTTAGCAACCTTTCAGCCCTCCTGTTTTGCCCTTTCCCTGTTATCTGAGTCTTCCTCTGGTGATTCAGCTTCCAAAGTCTTTGTGTGCTAAAGGTGTTACATGAACAAAAGATAACAGGTTTTGTCTTGATTATGAAAGTACAGCTGGAATGGGAAAACTAACTGGTAAATACATGTAACTGTGAGGTTGCAGTGAAAAGTGTGCATTTCCAGACTGCCTCAAATTCTGGGAATACTGCTATTTGGAGAGAAGAAAAAAGAAGAAAAAAAGCCCACTCACTTTTTTCAGAGCTCTTACAGTCTCATAAGACTGGAAAAAATAAGAGGATAGGAACAGAGCCAGGTGTCATGCCAATTTCTTTTAAAAAGTGCTACTTGATTTCAATCTTGTCTCTACAACTCTATAGTTGTTCTAGCTTCTAAATGTGGCTGAAAGTTTCTTCTCACACATTCCAGCTTGGCTGCAGTACTGATCTTCTAGCCATTGTAATGAAATGCACCAAATCCTACTTCCATTCAGTGACTCAAACCTCCGGCGATGCACTTTATAACATACACTGAGAAAAAGTTACATCCCCACAGAAGTTCTCACCCTGAGAACTTTCATGGAAAATTCTGGAGAGTACAGCTCTTATGTCCCACTTCTTCCCCATCAGCTTGAGATTTCAAAATTGCATTCTACAAGAACTTGCAGCTACAGAGTGCCAAAATGGTGCTGTAGAAATGCTCTGTGGTGGTTGGGGGTCCCAAGTTGAATATGAATCAGATGTGGTTGTTGAAAAGGCTGCTGATGTCACACTGGAATGTATGGAGAAATATATGTTTACAAGTTTATTAAAGTCTTCTGTCAAGAGAAAAGAATAAATTGGTCTCCCTGTCCTCCTTAGAAAAAAACGTAATTAGGGCTAAGAAGAAATAGTAGATGTAACAGAGGTAATGGACTTCAAGTGCAGCAAGAAAGATTCCAGATCCGTGAGGAAAACTTCTAAGTAATAAGTGATGGATTTGGGTTGACTGCCTGGAGACTGTGCCATCTCCAACACTGCAAAACTTTAAGAAAAGATTAGACAAACCTCAGGAGTGCCATCTGTAAAGCTGGTCTTGCTTTATGCCAGGGAAGGACTGGAAGTCAGTTTGTTGTCTGTTTTCAGCCATCTGAATTTGACTCTGTGGTTTGTTTTCCTACCAGAGATTAAAATGTTTCTCACCTTTTTTTTTTATTTTTTAGTTTTATTTTAAACATAGGGAACTTAATCCTTTCCAAAAAGTATAAATATAATAGTTTGCTTTTTTAGTTCTTCCTCAGCTGATTTATTAATAAGTATGAAATGGATTGACTCTTTGCAATGGAGTCACAGTCAGTTTTCCAAACATGTTTCATGAAATTTTTTTGTGTTTGTTTCAGGTAATGGAGACAAACCAGAGAAGCCACACTTTGATTCTCGTAGTCTTATCTTTGAATTAGACCCATGCAATGGGAATGGGAAAGTCTGTCTTGTTTATAAGCATGCTGAACCAGGTAAGACTGAAGAGAGAAAAGTTATCTGTCTGTTGTTGTGGATTGTATCTGAAGGCCACACTTGAAGAATTATGTTAGATTTCTGATCTTCTTTGCAATTCTTAGATGAAACTTTTACTGGAGTGTCCTGTTTTCACTGAAGTCAGGGGCTAAACCATACAGAGACTTTACTAGAGCTAACATTTTCACTCCTTTTAATGTTGGAATCTGAGTTATAATGTCTGCATGTACATGTGGCCTACATACAGTGTTGAACTAATACAGAGCTCACTAATCTATCTCTGGTTACCTGCATGTCTTGGAACAAAACCCTTACATTTTGATGAGAAAGGGTATAACTCTACCTAGAAACAAAGGGTAGATGGTAAAAAAAGACCTTAGCTGACTGAGACAGTCTTAGACTGGTTCTTCCACCTTGTACATGGATGCAGAGCCTCCAGGTGCTAACTAGGTCAAAATGGGGCAAAGAGGGTGGAACAGCAGGGTAAGAGATGGGAGCTGAGCTGTTTCTTCTGACAGATACACAGATAACTGTTATCAGTGAGTGAGTACTGAAACACCCAAGGCACTCGTGAAGTAGGTGGCATCTGACAGTGCACAGGTCACTCAGTGTATGTGTGTTTACTGCGTAGGGCTGTGCAACTGCAATATACGTGTTCTTAAGAAAAGTCCTCAGTTATTATCTTGTGTCTTTCATTGGGTGTGACTACAACTCCCAAAGCAGTAAGTTCTTACTTGTTCCCTTGCTTTCCAGTGTCAGTGATTTCAGCGCATGCAGTGGATGACTTGTGCAGGGGGAGGGAGCATTGGTTACAGGGGTCAATGGCAGCGCGGGGGACAGTCTGTTTAATGGGCAGTGTTCAGCATCTCAAGAAAGAAAATAACTACTTTTTATGCTACAAAGGATGTTGCCACTAGAGAAATACTTGATCACTGTGGAAGGATTTTGCAAAATGAGTTTTTGTTGGCAGCACACACTGCCATGACTTCCAGACTCTGGACTCTATTCAGTAATCCAGATGACTGACAATTGAGTTAGCTGCTTTTTACTTTGTGGGGCAGATAAATGTTTGCCATAATTGTACTTTGAACGTATACTACAAAGTTGCTGATGTCCAAAAATGTTTCATGTAGCGTATCAGTCCCAGGGTGGAAAGGGATAGCATTGCATTCATTGTTCAGGACACAGCCAGACAAATACATCATGCAGTGGGTGAGCAACTGGCTCACAGGTCGGGCACAAAGGTTGGGGTCACTCAGGCTGGCAACCTGTCACTGGTGGGGTTCTGCAGGGCTCCATCTTAAGCCCAGTTCTCTTCAATGCCTTCATAAACAGCTTGGACACAGGACTGGAAAGTACACAAAGTAAGTTTGCCCATGATGCTAAATTGGGAGGATCTGGTGTCTCCCCTGAAAGCAGGAAGGCTTTGCAGAGAGACCTTGACAAATTAGAGGACAGGGCAGTCACCAACCGCATGAAGTTTAACAAGGGCAGCTGCTGAATTCTGCACCTGGATGTACGTAAACCCACCTCTCTGATGAGTTTGTTGTGACTGCTACCTGACAGTGGCCAGGTGTTAATCTTATCACTGCACAGCAACAGTGTGACTGGTGCTTGTTTTATTCTAGTTTTCTCCCCAGACACAGAGATATGGTTCCTGGACAGAGCTCTGTATTGGCATTTCCTCACCAAAACCTTCACAGCCTACTACCGCCTGCTCATCACCCACCTGGGTCTCCCACAGTGGCAATACGCCTTCACCAGCTACGGGGTCAGCCCGCAGGCCAAGGTAGGACAGCAGGGTCCAGCTTCTCAGTTTTTTGCTAAGTACAGAGTGGAAAAACATCTTCCCACTTTTTGACAAGCAGTCTGTAGCCCCAGCAGTGAGCTCCCTGGTGAGCCATGGAAGGGACCACAAGTCTCTTCCCAATAGCATGTTAATAGTCACTTGTTTCACAGTAATTTGAATTCACTAATACTGTGTTAACCCTGCTTTTCTCACCTAAGTCAGGCCCTACCCTCAACAATGTGGTAGAACCCTGAGTATTTCTTTGCCTTCTTGATCCTGAAGCAAACCTCCACTTCCATGCTTGCTGGCAACTTGAGGGGACCTGCTCATCCACATAGCTGTATAAGATTTGTCTAGATCAGTTATCTGGGCATAGCACTGAACAAGAGCCTCATGCTGTCTGGGTAGAGAGGGAAGTCCAGGTACACATTAGTCAGAACGACAGATGAAGACTATGAGCTTGAGCCTTGCCAATAATATTCCTTTTTACCCTCCTCAGGCATGAAGGGATGCCTTCATAAAAATTATGCTCAGAAAGGTGCAATGTACATGCCAGCAGTCCTAGAAGTAGTTAAAGAAGAGCTCTAGGTAAAGCCTTGTGACCATTCCAGCTCCTTATTATTATTAAAATTGCTGTTCTGCTGTGCCAAAATCCTGCTATTAGAGGCTTCTGCTATTCCTCTGTGTTTGACTAGGCCTTCAGCCCTAACCCTGCTTCCATCTTGTGAGAGTCAGGGAATGGAGCTGACAATCCTACTGAACACATGCCAGTGCAGTGTCTGTGCACATTGGCGAGGTCTCAGTGAGTGTCCTGCACTTCCCCCACACGTGACAGCTGTCCTGCCAGCATGTCACTCCTTAGTCCTGTGTGCACATCAGAATTACTCACTAAAATCAATGCCGACTTCCCATCAATCAGTGGCTGTAGAATTTGGTTCTTTTTATTTCTGGTGTCTTCCCTGTTACACTGTACTTCATCAGCCAAGGCTGTGTACATGGTACTGTAGTGTTTGCCTGTGATCTATCTTTCTGTAGCTTTCCTACTATAAATATTTTATTACATTCAGTATATTCGCAAACTTTAAGTGAAATCATTCATATATTCCCTAATCATTTCCAGCCCCTGTTAGTTAAAATCCTCCTAGTGTGTTAACCATCATAATTTTTAAAGTTTTCAAGGGAGTATTTAGAACTGTTTTCCACTAAGCAGTACATGAATAGGTTGCTATCTACATTTTGGTTATTGATCTTCTGTTTATCTTGTTCAACACCTTATTGATGGTTTCAGTGTGATTTGTAATACTATAACTCTTACAGTTTTATTTGCTGACTTTGTCAATGAAAAAGCAATGGGAAAAACACTTTTGAGAACTATAGGTCATAATATTGTTCTGACCTCTGGGAACCAAGAAACTAAATCATTGTAGTTATTTCTAGACAGAAAATCAGAAGTAGAAAGAGAATAAGAGAAATCAACACAAAATCCTTTGCGTAAACAGTTAAAAAACCGGTCTTATTTTATATGTGAAGAGAGGGGGGAAAGCTATGTTTTGAGAAGTTCAACTATATTGGTGTCCAATTTTTAAGCCCATTTAAATTCCAAGATTTTTTAATCTTTTCTGCTTATCTGAATCTAGGTAAATGTGGTTTAGTTGCATCCCCTCCCTTTGCTTTTCCTCCTGTGATTTAAATCAGGAGTTGCTCCCCATAGCAGTTACACTGAAGGAAAGGTAGTGTTAGATTCGTGTCTGGTTCCCCTCTTCCCTGTCTGGAATGCAGTTCCAGGACTGTAGCTGTAGCCATGCCTTGTCTATCCTTATCACAAACACTCTTCGAAGTCCTGTAAACTGCAAACTGATAAATGGTGTAGGATTAAAATCATGACCCAGGGAAGAGGGGTAACAAGGTGAAATTGTCTATATGCAGTTTGAATTTAACCTCTTCCTTCCCCACAATCCTGCTTTTCAGCAATGGTTTAACATGTACAAACCCATAACCATCAACACAGCACTCTTGTCTGAAGAAGCTGACTCCTTTGTGAACAAGCTGGACCCCAACAAGGTATTTAAAAGCAAGAGCAAAATGCTAGTGCTCAAAAAGAAACCACCCTCTCAGCCAGCAGGCTCCCAAAAGAGTCACACAAGCATGACCTCTGCCAAGACATCCTCACTAGCTGGGAATTCTTCAAGGAAGTGAGACCCCCGGATCTGAGCCTGGACAGCATTTGCAATAAGCGTTGGTGTTCTCTGCTGCAGTGTCTTAGTGGTTCAGACCAAGTTCCTTTTGCATGAATAGATGTGCCCATGGAAAACACACTGCAGCATTTGCATGAAATATAGCCACGATGTGGATGTAGTTCCTGAAGACTATTAAGAAAAAAACTTGAGACATTGATTTTATTCCCTTGTGCTACTTGCAGCATGTATTTTTCAGGGGGTGTGAAGAAGCCCTTGATGTTACTGTTCTGTAGGGAAGCTTTTGTTCCTCTGCAAATACAGCAGTGAAATGAAGGCCGACGTAAGTCACCATTACTTTAACAGACCGTGCTGAAGTAGAGGGTATGAAGATGTTTCTGCCATCTCCTCTGAAAAAAACATGTCCTGACCTTGCATGCTGTGGGAACAGGCTGGAACTCGCCGAACAAAGAAATAACTTCCACTTCAGACAGAATCAAACTCTGCACTTCCCTGTGCTCCTTCCAACTTCTGCTCTGAGATTCATGGTATGAGGCGACCTGAGATTTTGGTGTCTCTGCACTGTCCTAGCTGCTTGCTCTACAGCCCAGACTACCTTTTGGCCTTCATGCTGTATCTTTTCAGATAGTGACATAGAATCATAGAATCATAGAATCAGCCAGGTTGGAAAAGACCTCTGAGATCATCAAGTCCAACCTTTGATCCAACACCACTGTGGTTACCAGACCATGGCACTGATGCCACATCCAGGCTCATCTTA
>VZRE01009390.1:8862-32485 GCA_013396775.1 Cephalopterus ornatus
CAGACAGACAGTCCGGCAGCCCCCCCCTGGCCCGCGGCGCCGCTGCCCAGGGCTGCGCGGTGTGGCTGGCGCGGGGCTCGCGGCCGCTAACGCGTGGCCCCCGCGTGCTCTGCCCGCGGAGCAGGGCGGGCCCTCAGGATGGACATCAGGCCGAACCACACCATCTACATCAACAACATCAACGACAAGATCAAGAAGGAAGGTACGGGCGGCTGCCGCTGGGAAGCCGAGGTGGTCCCGTGGGGCCTGGCCGTGCTCTCTTCACGCGGCGCCTTGGCTCCCGGGGGGATCCCCGGGGGGGATCCGGCGGGATCCGGGGCTCCTTGGGAATCGCTGAAGGGCCGGGCAAGCTGTGGTCGTGAGCCCAGCTCTCGCGAACGCCTGCTTGTAATGAAACAGCAGCTTAAGGTCAACAGATATTTCAGTTTTAAGTCTTTTTGTAGGACCCTCGTCCCGCGGAAGCTCCTCGCTGACTCTCTGCAGCAGGTTTGCTTGCGGCTGAGTAACCAATATAGGAGCAATGGGAATGCTCGCTGGATGGTAACAGCCGTGTTAGCACACGTTTTGGTGGTCAGCAGCCCCCTGTTGCCGAACTGTAGGAACTTCTGCGTGCTCCTGGCTTGTTTCAGGGTATGGAAGTGGTATGAGCTGGTCAGCGTTGTGTCAGCTGTGTTACAGACACTGCCCTGGCCTTCCTGCGGCCCACACCAGAGAGAGGGGGGCTGTGTGCTGAAGAACGTCAGCTCCTCACAGTGTGCTGGAAAGAACTCTCTTGCCCTTACCTGGCTGCATATTCCATGTCTGCATCAAACCATCCGCTTGTGGTCTGAAGTGATCATGGTAATTTATGAGTGATAGTTTGTGAAAGGAATGCGTGGATCATGCTAGCACTTCTTAAATGTTTCTTCAGGGTGCTTCAGAGAGACATCCAAAAGTGAAAACAACTTTGCTGATTCAATGACATGTCGGGATGGTTTCCACTGTGAATAAATTTAACTTGGAGCTTTGCAGCGTGTTAAGTGCCCTATAAAATGATAAGCCTTCATTATGAAATTTTGTGGTTATAATTCTAAAATAGAATGACAGAATGGTTTGGGCTGAAAAGGATCTTAAAAGCTCATCTAGTTCCAAGCCCTGTGCCACAGGGAAGGACACCTTCCACTAGCCCAGGTTGCTCAGAGCACCATCCAGCCTGGCCTTGACACTTCCAGGGATGGGGCATCCACATCCTCTCTGGACAACCTGTGCCAGTGACTCACCACCCTCACAGTAAAGAATATTTTCCTAACGTCTAATCTAACCCTGCCCTCTGTCAGTTTGAAGCCATTTCCCCTTGTTGTGTCGCTCCAGGCCCTTGTAAATAGTCCCTCTCCGTCTCTCATGTGGGCTCCCTTCAGGCAGTGGAAGGCCACAATCAGGTCACCCTTAAGCCTTCTGTTTTCCAGGCTGAACAATTTCAATTCTCTCAACCTCTCTCCATAGCAGAGGTGCTCCATCCCTCTGATCATCTTGGTGGCCTCCTCTGGACTCACTCCAACAGGTCCACGTCCTTCCTGTGCTGGGGGTCCCAGAGCTGGAGGCAGCACTGCAGGTGGGGTCTCACCTGAGCGGGCCAGAGGAGCAGAATCCCCTCCCTTGCTGTGCTGCCCACGCTGCTTTGGGTGCAGCCAAGGACATGGTTGGCTTTCTGAGTTGCCAGTGCACATGGCTGGGTCCTATCCAGCCTCTCATCCATCAGCACTTCCAAGTCCTTGCCAGGGCTGCTCTCGCTGTTCATCCTTCAGCCTGGATTGATATTGGGGTTTGCCCTGATCCAGGTGCAGCACCTTGCACTTGGTCTCGTTAAACCCCGTGGGACAAATGGAGGGTTTATAATTATCTGTAAAGCTTACAAATGTCTTTCTATTTTAATACAGGTTTTGAAGTCATTTTTAAGGAAAGTGTTCTGTTAAAAAGCTTTTTGTTACTAAAAAAAGGCCACGTCAGTGTGATTGGTCATGAGAAGGTGGAAAAAGTGACAGTGGGCTGATATTGTGAAGCCTCAACAACAGTAAACAATAGGCAGTGCTCTTATATTGCTGAAATATTGAAAATGTAAGGTTTGTGAGTTAGAATGATTACACAATACAGAGGATTTATTCAGCTTGATTTGGATAAGATTAAGGTTTCATTTGGCATGCAGTCAAGTGATTTTAAGGAATGAAAGTAAATCCCTTGCAGTAGGATCATAGGAAAACACACTCAGATCCAGAACACGAAAAAATTGATTAAAATTGAGTGAATTGATTAAACAGTTACAACCAAAACCTCCAGATTTAATTACCCTTGTAGTTACTATTTTTCTGTGTTCCTGTTTCCATTCAGAGCTCTTTCGTGCTGCTTGTTGCAATATTGATTTACTGATCAATCTCTGATGGCTGTCATACATCGTACCTGGGTGTGAGGGGGTTTGTGTATATTTACATACATGAAAATATGCGTTTGCATACCCCTGTGTAACTGTTACTCCCTTGCAGTGGTAGAATGGATGGTGCTACAACTTCTTCACTACCTGAAATACTCGACATGTGAAACCAAGTGTTACACACCAGCTTACAAATAACTGGGCAAATAAAGTTGTGCAGCAGTTTCAATTAAACCGATGTGAAGTATCACTGTCTGAGCTAAAGCTGGTAAAAAACACTGTCCCTGAAGGACGGCAGACTGTAGAAGTGGACATTTGCCTGTAACCTGTTCTAATCTGTTCTCTCTTGTGGTCCCCAGAGCTGAAGAGGTCCTTGTATGCCTTATTCTCACAGTTTGGTCACGTCGTCGACATTGTGGCTTTAAAGACCATGAAGATGAGAGGACAGGCCTTTGTTATATTTAAGGAACTTGGGTCATCTACCAATGCTTTGAGACAGCTCCAAGGCTTTCCATTTTATGGGAAACCAATGGTAAGTTTTATGGATACCTTTTTAAAGCGAGAAACCCCATGATAGTGTGATACAGTGTTTTGGTACTTGCACCTTGGGAATGAACTATTACTTGCAATTTGTTACTGAAGGGTTCCTCAGTCCTGTCACATCCTGATAAGTACCTGGATGTTATCTAGAGTATCTGATGAGTATCTAGAAGGATGCTGAAGAGACTGCAGTTACAACATAAACAGAGGCTGAACTGAGCATTTAGTGGTGGTTTTTGTTTTCCTCTGCTGGATTATAGTTTTTACCTTAAATACTTCCATTTTACTCATCATGTCTTCCATTGAATCAGTTAAATTATTTCTGTAATATTACTGAAATTAGGTGCTTTCAGTTACTTCATGTGGAGTAACCTTAACTACTGTTAGATTCATAATGAGTTTCTAGAATATGAGGTAACAGTGAGGAGGGTGAAGACTTCCACAGTTTTACTTTCCAGATGTGCTCAGGGATTTAATTTTTTTAATTGATGGCTGTTCTGCTTGACTGTAGACCACCAAACCAAGTAACTTCAGTGTAACTTCAGTGCAGCAAATACAATGCTGGTTGATAAACGTGATTTAGTAATGTACTCGATAACATGCAGAATAGCACTACTACTGACAGGAGTTGCCTGCTTGGATAATTAGGCATCTCTTAATTCTACAGCTATTGGTGATGTGTAACAATACAGGATGGATGGGTACATTACTACTGGGTTTCAGCTCATGGCTTTGAGCACTGAAGAGGGCAGAGACAGTTGTGCTGCTGAGCTGTTTTCATTAACACCTTCAGATTCTCTAATGAAATCCTTAACACTGAACTGTGCAAGCTCAGTGCTGCCATTATTTATCCTCAAGGAGTTTTGTGCTCAGTGAAATTCAATAAGAAATAAAAAGATTAAGGCTTCATAAGCTCTTAGGTGTACTTCGCTCTTTGAGCTTTGCCTGCGGCCTGCATTCTCTATCTGGGCACTAAACAAAGACATTGAAATAAATCTTCAGCTAGTGAGTAGTTTGTATTGAGGTAGCTTCTGACAGGAAAACCAGTAGGATTGTGTGCATATATAATGTTGCACCCCTGTATAGTCCTACCTGCCTCTGCTTACCCCCCTGGACTGGGGGGCCTTTGTCAGAAAATCAGCAGTTTTGTGCTGCTGACACAATTCATGCAATCCTGTTTGAATTAAGGTGGGTATTTGCCTTTCTGTTTAAGATGTCTGATTTTGCTGAACTCACTTCTCTGCAGAGATACAAGAAATCACTGTCAAATTTTGGCTCCCCTTAAAATGGAGTTAAAAACTCTCACAGGTTTTGTAATGGAAGCTAGTGCCAGTTTAATCAAATGTCCTTGTATCTCTGTGTACATGTTACCTTAACAGATGTTAAAAAGATGCTGTTAGATGGAGCTCTGATTTCAGTGAGTTAAAATTAGTAATTTCCATATTAGGTTTTATTTTAGCATTCTCTAATTGTGTTCAGAACTAATTGTGAGGATTAAATCTCTGTAAGAATACCTACAATTTATAACAGTATTTTTAGTGTAAGAAGTTCCTGCAAAAAATGTATAAGTACACAGTTAAGAGAAGTGGTGCTAAGTGTTGTGTTATTAGCTGCAAAATGCACTTGGTTGTTCTTTTTACTTTTAAAAAGCGTATCCAGTATGCAAAAACAGACTCCGACATCATCTCTAAAATGCGCGGGACTTTTGCTGATAAGGAAAAAAGGAAGGAAAAGAAGAAGGCCAAAACTCTGGAGCAGTCAGCAAATGCACCCAATAAAAAGGTTATCCAGGTAAGCTGCTTCTCTGTTTGAAAAAATTTAAAAAAAAACAAACAAACACAAAAGCTTTTTTAAATATTTTTTTCTCAGATTTAAGTGTTGTCTTTTGGTACTTTTCAGTTCCTAAATTGGGGTCTGTTGACATCTAGTGCTCTTGAGCACTTGCAAGAAGTTGAAGGAGAGTGGACTGATTGTACAGTCCTTGCTGTTCCTTTCTTTTTTTTTTTTCTCCTTTGCTATTACCAGATGAAAATAAAGATGTAGGGCAAAGGTACAGTAAACCAAAGTAGCCACTAACCTCTTTTAAGAAAAGGAAAAAAAAAGGACGTGTGCATATCTTTAATGCCAGCTTCAAGTGCTCAACCAGCTTTTCCCTTCAGTGTTTCAATGCCTTGATTGCCCCATAAACACGGCAGAATGGTAAATGGGAACAGGAAAATTAATTCCTAGTTAGTTGAAAAGCAGTTGGCTTGGAATATATTTCCACTAAGTTTATATACTGGGCATGATGTTCTGTGCTGTGGAACATCCCTTTGGCCAGTTGGGGTCAGCTGTCCTGGCCAAGCTCCCTCCTGGCTTCTTGTGCAGCTCCTCACTGGCAGAGCATGGGAAACTGAAAAGTCCTTGATTTAGAACAAGCACTACTTAACAACCAAAACACCGGTGTGTTATCAATGTTATTCTTGTACTAAATTCAAAACTGTACCAGCTACCAAGAAGAAAATTAATTTTATCCCAGCTGAAACCAGGACTCCTCTCTAGGCCTTCATTTTCAAAACTGCTTCCTCCCTCCCTGACTGTTAAACCAAATTTTGTAATGTGGAGAAATAGTTGACTCAGCCATTAGTCAAACCAGATACTAGTGATGGTTTTTTTTTTTCCCCTCTTTTGATTGCCTGGTTTTGGAGCTCAGAAAAATTCATGTGCTTTGTTCCCTTTGGGAAGTATCTCATAAGCAACAAATGTTCCTTGGATTGTAGCTTAAAAAAAACCTTAACATATGTTGTGAGTTGTACAGAAACATGGTGATGTGTGCTGATATATTTCTAACAAAACACCTTTGTAAAGATATTTTGTCCTTATTTGCTAGGGAGCAACACCAAATTCAGCCAATGCCCCAGGGACTGCACCACAGAATCAGGTAATGCTTTTTTATTTTTGTAACTAAAAGCACTAATGTTTAAAATTATTCTCTATTAATAATAGGTTTGTTACACGTGGAAACTTGAGAGTATATTCTACAGTTTTCTTTTTGTCCTGTGAGACATCTGTCTTACCACTAAATCACAGCAAACAAACAAAAGAAATCCCCCTTTTACTGTATCTGGTTGACAGGAAATGAGAATCTGCAATTTCTTATTATGATACAGAAAACAGCACTATTGTCAAATCTTGCTGGATTCTTAAATTTGGACTGTGTTTAGTATCAGTATTCTCAATTTTTTTTCATTGTTAATAAATTCCCTTTAACATATTTTGTTCTAGTAGTAGATAAGGAGAAGGAAGACAATACAGGGTGCCAGAATACCTGCCTAAAAGCTTCCTTTCAGGAGTTGGGGGATCCTCTGCTTACTTTTTCTTTTTTCTTACAAGTATTTAATTTTCCCAAGGATTGTGTGGAGATGCAGCAACAGCTCCCTACTCTTCACTTACCTCGTCTGCTCAGTGACCTTCTAAACATTTCATGTGTGTTAGAAATGAGGGTGCTAAAGAGAGGAAATACTATAGAAGAATATTTTTGCCTGCCCTGCATCTCCTTCTTGTGTACTGTAATTGGGAATTGCATGCATCCACAGGGGAAAAAGTCTTGCTCCCACTCTGGGTTTTCAGGCTCAATATTATGTACATCAGTTCACACCGAAGCACAGCACTGTTGGGGTATTTGTTTGAACTTCAAAATTTTATTTTCTAATGGCACTGCCTGGAATATTTCCATCAGTTGAAGGAGGTTGTTCTTCTGAGGCTTTAAATTACTTGGCACCATTATTAGGATGTTTGAAGTTGTGTCTTAAAATGTACTGGATGACTTGGAGATTCCAGTGTCAGCAGATGAGTCCTCAGCTTTGTGTCTGGAGGAGTGGCTTCAAATGCATATCAACAGGCAAATCTGTTAAAGACTAAAGCTTTTAATCTAATGAGGTTTCTAATTAATAAATTTGAATTGAGCACTGTAGTAAAACCATGTGGGTTTTGTGGATTTGGGTTGCCCAGATATATTCAGTATTCTGGTAGTGCTGTGGATGAACAGGGTATCCATCTTGGCTTCCCACTGCTTTTCTGGAAGGATGTGACTCTCCTAGGTTCTTCCACTGCCACACGGGTATCTTGGACAGCACTTCAGCCATTATTTGAGCACCTGGGTGTGGAGAGTGCTGCAGCGTCAGCTCTTCACTTGTTGAGTTTAAATGTGACATCTAAGACAACATGTTACCGTGTTTTTTGCAGAAATAAGAACCTCTCCAAATTAATATGTCACTGTAAAAGCCAATGAGCTCTGTCTGAAGGTCTCGTGAAGCCCAGATAGAATGTTATGAGCAAAGCTAAGGACATGTGTCTTGGTTCAAATAATCATGCAGACAGATGCAGAGGAATGGGTAACTGCGTATAATCTTCTGAACTTTGATCTTCTGTTGTTGCAGGTGCCTGATAACCCACCAAACTATATCCTGTTCCTTAATAACTTGCCTGAGGAAACAAATGAGATGATGCTGTCCATGTTATTCAATCAGTAAGTTTTGAATAGAGATGACTTGTCCTTTGAATTCTTCTGCTACCTGTGTGTGCTTTCTCAGTTGGCAAGCTGACTTTTAAGAAATAAGAGTTTCTTCTGAAGGTAGTTCTTTGTCGTACTGCCAAGGTTGCAGATGTCAGTTCTGATGACTTGGTTCAGGAAGCAAATCCAATCCTTTTCATAGCTGGTTTTGATTGTGTAATTTATCTGCCATCAATCTGCACTGGGTTTAAGCTGGTGACTGTAATCCTAAAGACTTTAGGACTGCAGGAGCAGTTTTAAAACTAGCTTTGATTGCTCCTGTAGGAGTACAAGACTGATTGAATTGCTTCCACCTAATGATCCTTAATTGAGGCATGGTTCTAAGGACTGGACGTGTAAAACCCTTCAGTTTAAATCTTTCATTAGTAACAGCAATTGCACTAGTAGATGCTTCTGAAAAGGTCTTACTGCCACTGAAGAGAGATGTATTATCAAGCTAAGAAACATGATTTGACTCTCGCCTTATTTTACAGGTTTCCTGGATTCAAAGAAGTTCGCTTAGTGCCTGGGCGCCACGACATCGCGTTCGTGGAGTTTGAAAACGAGAACCAAGCAGGAGCCGCTCGAGATGCTCTCCAGGGGTTCAAGATCACCCCATCTCATGCCATGAAAATCACTTATGCAAAGAAATAGCTGTGTGCTCCTGTAAAGGAGTTCTGTGGATAGGTTTTTTTTTTTTAAATGATGATATTTTCATCAGCTGCCACGTTTGCTGTTCTCTGCAAAGAACATAAGACTCATGCAGAATTGCCACAACGACCAGGAAAGATGTAGGGTTTCCACGGATCTACTGGATAGTAACTTTTTCCGTTGAAATACTAATTTTTATAAAATAAAATAAAAATATGCGGTTTTCGAGCCATGTTTTTTCCTCACATCTGTCTTATTATCGATTAGCCTTGCAGGGCTTTATTCCGTTTAACTACTTTTAAGGTGACACTCATTTCTCAGAAGTGAGTGCTGAAAAATAGCTGTCTTTCCAAAGCAGAAAGTGTGATCAGGCATGCTAAATGCCAGCATATTCAGAATAAATACAGCACTCAATCTTCAGCCTCGTTATCAAGGGGACAGCTGCTTTTCAGCAAGAATCATTTTGTCATTTAGGAAAAATGACTTACCATTAATGGGGTTTTTTTCCCAGGTATGGGTGGAAATAGCAGTTTGAGACCACTGTTGTTCAGCTTGGTTTTGTCTTGGTGGCTGGCAGTAGAAGCAAGTCCCCAGAAGAAACATGAAAGTTCCTTGTTTTTAGACAGACTTTTCCAAAAAGCTATTCCTAATGTCTCTGGGTTTGTTAGGTTTGTTTTACTTTATGTTTTCTCATTTATTAAAAACCTTACAAGACTTATGTAATTAACACTGGCTGCAGTGAAGTAATCAGATGTGGAATTGTGAGTTGTAACTGCTCCAAATATTTTGGTAAAAAAATCACTTTAAAAAGTTGTAGTGTTTTGTATGTGGCAATATAAGCCACTTTTTTTTGCACAAGACCTAAAAAATTGAAATTTCATCTGCTCCCAGAATGTATTGCAAGATGATGGCTCTTTCACAATCATCTCAGTTACTGTCCTGTCTCCATATACAGTTTTTTTCATCCGTTTTAGTGATTTTGTGTGATTTCTCAAGTGTCCTAATACTTGCAAGCGACAATTGTTTCCATGTGCCTGTAAGTGAGCAAAAATGACAGTTAATCCATCACGAACCTTTTGGTTTTCCTTCTGCAGTCATAGTTTTATAGGTTTTAATTGTGCTGTCATTACATCCCACTAGTTTGTGTACATGAGACTGCCACTGCTTTTCACATTTATTCACTTCCAAGGCTTTGGAGCTGTCTGCCAGGAAGGTTGGACGCTACATATCGGAGTTCGGAGTTCGGAATAATGGGCTGGAAGGTTAGAGGAGAATGTGGTGAAATCAGCTGTGAGGGGAAGGTGATGCTACGAGTTGCAAGGTGCACTGTCTTTAAAAGAGAGTGTGGGGTATTTGATGACAGTTTACGGGTTCTGCTGTTGTGCCCACGGGCCGAAAGCTGGTACAGCCAACAGCTCTTCAGGCCTCCTCATGAACTGGGAAGCACTGGTTCTCTGGAGTGCTGTTTTAGGAATTTCCAGACTTGCTTTTGGTCACATCTAAGGACTGATCCAGACCAGCCTTCTGTGGCGTGGCAGCCTGTGCTGTGAATTGCTTACAGTGCAGCACCCACAGCAGCTCTGGTGGGTGTTCCTTTTGTGTATATGTGCCTGCATGTGTTTTAACTAAAATACTCCCTACCGGTCTTGCTTCATGTATGCTAGGGCAAGATTTGGGGAAGGTAGATGAATTTCAGGTGTCCTCTCCAAGGTTTAAAGAGTCAGTCTGTGGCACCATTTAGTGTCTTGCATCTGCAAACTCTCAGCTGAGTTCAGCTATGTAAAAAAGGGGGAAATTGTTGCTGTCCTGGTGTGACCTGTGACTGCATCTCCCCGGGGAAGGGATCTTACCTGCACAAGTATGTGGTGCTTGAACTCTTAAATTTCAGATTTGAATTGCTGACTTGCAAAGCCTTTTTCCTGCGTTGCAACTCCCCTAATGGTTTGCTTACAGTGCATCCATCTGTTAAGGGTCCCAGTAGGTCCTTTCTGTAGATGGAAATGGGAATCTCTGCCACTTAGGGTTTACAGTCCAGTAAGGATCGTGCTTGTCAGTGAGCATTTGTGAAAATGAAGGACAGGAGGATTTGGAAGGATGTAATTTCCTTCACTGCTTAGCAGGGTCTGACTTAATTTCAAACTTTGCTTGAGGTAAGATTAAGGCTGTAGACAACTCCAGGAAGGCTTAGCCTGTTTAAATACTACAGCTGATGATTGAAACATTAATGCGGAATGGCTTTGGGAGGGGATTTGGTTTTGTGAGTGGACCCTGCGATTTTCCCCCTGCCTGCAGCTCCTCTGGTGGGGTGGAATGTCACCCCAGCCCCTTCCCATTGGCCCAGTGTGTTTGTCCAGCTGTCTGCCTCTTCCATAAAAGCCTGGGATCATCGGACCTGGCACACATTCCTCAAGTGCTGCGGCAAAGAAAAATGACACAACATGTTTATTTGGTGGTTTTACTTTTGTGTCTCAGATTAATGTGTCCTCTTGCAACTGGAATTTTTATGGACAAGCTTTCCAGCAAGAAGCTGTGTGCTGATGATGACTGTGTCTGTAAGTAAATCTGCTTTAATTTTGAGGACAAAATAGTCTCAAAAATAACGGTGGAGTTTGGACGTGTTAGAGGGAGGTGAAAACTACTCTACTTACTTAGCTACGTTACATTTGCATTGGCTTGTCAGTTTTAAAAGTAGAGTGGGAGGGTGATGTGGAATGGCACAATCAAATTTTACTGCGAAGTGGGTTTTGTAAAGGACATTTTTCTTTTAAGTTAAAGTTAAGTGTAGAGAGAAAGATTGTAACCTTCACTGTGATGAAACGGCACAATCTTAAGCTGTTGCTTTGCTTACTGTAAAATAGCAAAATAAGCAGAGCAAATTCTTTAAGACTTCTACTGATTTCAAGATAACCTACTTTTATCTGTGGAAATAGTTTTGCCTATGTGCATACAAGCCCAAATGTATTTGTATTTCTCTAAAATTATCCACCTATTTAAATACGTCCATCTCATTCTTTTGGTGTTTCTCTTTCCTAGACACTATTTCCCTTGCCAGAGCAGAAGAGGATTATAATGCTTCAGACTGCAGATTCATCAATATTAAAAAAGGGCAGTTGATCTATGTTTACTCAAAACTAGTGAAAGAAAAAGACTCTGGAGAATTCTGGGCTGGAAGTGTAAGAGGAGATTCATTCTTGTATATATGAACAAACTAGAAATAAACACACATTTCTGTCAAAAAATGGATGCTGATGCTAAGCTATTGTGGGGTTTAAAGCAACAAATTAGTTTTAATACTGAAAGTTTAAACAAATTGCTTGAGGAGTCTCGAGGGCTGCAATATATTTTTCTTTTTTTTAAATTACATATCTTCAATAGCTGTATGGTAATTAGGAACTGAATCTTAACAGGAGGGCTCAACAGTTCTTTTCTGTGGCTGTTCGCTGAAACTTTGGAGGAGGAAGCTTTTATCACAGTTGGTCTTAAAACTCTTAAATTTAAGGGAAGCAAAGATAAATATTAACTGCATTAAAAAAAAAAGATCCAGATGAACTATAAGCAGTATCAGTTTGCTCAAGCTTTATGCCTGGTTTGTTTCATGTGCCAGCTGATTGGAACCTAGGAAATGTAAAACCAGAGGAAGGACACTACTGAGTGACTCCTTTTGACTAAATAATAAACCAGCTCGAACCAGATGAGGATTGTTTCAAGGTACCTAATTATACATTTCCTTGCTTGAAGGTTTATGGAGAGCAGTATGAAGACCATATGGGGACAGTTGGTTATTTCCCTAGCAGTTTAGTCTCAGAGCAACATGTCTATCAAGAAGCAAATAAGACTGTTCCTACAACGGTAAGGAATTTGCAAAAGCCCAGCTGGCTACATAATTATACTTGGCTATGTAATGCTAATTTGCTGTAAAAACAAATCATGATTGTGGCAGTTGATGGTAGCATGTCACAGATGCTTAGGGATGCAATCTTTATACAGGCAAATAGCCTCAATAAAATCCCTAACATGAGCTTTGATACTGCAGACATTACAAATGCTAGAATAAGGGCTTCATCCTATTAGAATTCTTGTTGATTTGAATAGTGTTCCTTCAAGGCCACGCAACTTTTGCCCAAAGCTTTCTATTTTAGAGCTTGGGTATTGTGCTGTGAACTTCAGTAACGTGTAGAAGTGTGCCTTGTGTTAATTGTATATATAGGTGGACACTGCCATACAGAACTTGTGATTGCTGAGAGCACGTTTGCTTTCTCATTACAAAGTATGTCAGAAAGTTGAATTAAAAAGGTTTTGGAAGCACAATAGTGTCCTGTGAGTAAGTAGGCTGCATTTACAGTACTTACCTTCATCCTTACTGAATATTTAGCTATATACTGCTTTGCAGCATACAGCAAAATACAATTAGTGTGTCAATCTGGAAATTGTATCTGGAGTCTTTAATCCTAAATCCAGATTATTAGGTGGGTTTGAGAGGAAATAAGTGAAAGGAAGAACTTTGTTTCAGGTTAATAGTCGTGAGGATCTGTGTTACAGTGTGTCAGACATGTTTTATTTGAGGAAATGCACATCTTTAACGGAAATTTATCCAGTGACTGCTTTTCTTAACACTACACTGGGTTATTCTGAATTTGGCCCAGAAGCATTGCAGCAATTCATCAGTCAAAGAACATGAAAGAATGACTAAAGTATGTTTCTAAGCTCTTTTCTCAATGGTATGACAGCCAATCTGCTGCATGGCAAGCTGAACTGGAAGCAGAGTAATTTAAGCACTGCCTTATCCTGCAGGCTGACTCAGGATCCACAGTGGAATCCTGTCAGGCTGCAATACTCAGTTTTAATTGGAAAGTAATTTCTTTCACAAAACTATTGACACAGACTTCCAGTCCTTTCACCCTTCCTTCACTGTTCCTTGCTGTGCAGGAACATTGTGAGGAAAACAGGAGGCGATACAGAGATGTTCTTCATGTCCTACTGATCTCAGCTGTATGTTGCAAGTGGGACTTCAGGATCTGACTCTTTGTTCACATTTAAAACAGTCTATAGCACACCTTAACCCATCTTGGGCATGCTGCCTGCTCCAGAAATAGCCCTTAAAGGAGCTGTTCTACACAGACCTAGGGTTGCACACCTCCACAGGTGCCACCAGCCTTCCATCTGCAAGTTGGAAGCCAGTCTTTTGCTCACAGTCTGTAATCTTCTCTCAATGTTTTTGCCTTGTTTTCCCGGCCTTGCACCTGCAAATCCCGATATTGATGTACACGGGGCTCTCTTAGGAAGGGGTTCGTATTTATATGAGGGGGCCTGGTGATGCCCAAAGCTTAACAATAAATCAGCATCCAGCACCTGCCCTGATCAAGGCCCTGGATGGCACAAACCAAAATGGCAGTGTGTGAAGAAAGGACTGATAGGGAACTCTATAGGGAAAAATATTATGGGGAGCATCTGAAGCTTGAAAGAGAACATCAGCCTGGGGGCCTCTGTGTCTCTGACTCTCCTTTTACTTTTTTTTTTTTGTTTTCTCTCCCAAAAAGTCACTTTCCCTCTTGGAGTCAATACATGCCATTAGCTGCAGACCTTGCTATAATAAACCTGCCTGTGAACTTCTCTCAGCATCCTTTTGTGCAGCACTTGGGCAATCCATGCCTGTTGGTTGCTGTTTGAGCAATAAATCTTAGGAGATTTTTTTTTTTTTCCCTAAGTGCTGCTACTTCTGAACCATTGAATCAAACTGAGTACAATGGACTGAGCACAATGGGCTGTGTGTACTACAGAGTGGTGTTGGATTGCCTGCCTTCCCTCAGTCACTTAAAATTGGCCATTTGCTGGCTAAGATGAGAGCGCTCTCATTACCAGTAAGCAGCTGTTCTCCAACAGCTCCCTGTCTTCCTGCTTGCGGTGGGCAGCTATTTGGGATACACTGAATGGAAATGAGCCCCACAGTGTGATAATTCCGTGCAACAGAATCAAGATCTGTGTAGGCATATAAGGTAATAGCAGGAAGGAAGCAATATGCTCTGGAAGCCTATTCCATGCCAGAAGTTTTCAAGCAGAATATTGGCATTTGTTTTCTAGTCAGCATTTCTCCGTAGCAACTGTACTGCACAGCCTCAGTCTGTGTCATCCTTTTCATGTGGGATTAGGAATTGTTTGAGGATAAAGGGTTACATGCGGCTAATCAATCCAGGTATGGGTGTAGAAACACAAAACAAAAAAGGGAGATAAAGGAATCGTTTGAAATTAAGAGAGAAGGAGGTATTGTCTAATTAATTTTAAGAATTCAAGGCAGCAACAAATTATCTGAGCTATGCAAAGGAGTCAAAAGACAAAAGGCCTGTTTCTTTTCCAGAACGCTTTGAATATATTATGGTGTACTTTGCGTATATTATAACGTATTCTGTGTTTGCATTTACTCATGTACCTTCGGGGGGTGATAAAGGAATGTTAATCCTTCAGTAATCTCAAAACATCTTTCCTTTTAACTCTCTTTTTCAGGACATTGATTTCTTCTGTGAATAGCACTGAAAGCAGTCAGGCAATCTCTTGGCTGCTACCGGGGAAAGCTGCTGGGAGGAAACCTGGGCACTCTCCCTGGACACAGAGCCCTGCCCGTAGTAGATGTTTGTGGAACACGTAATCTTTCTTCAAAACAAGAAAATTTTCATTTAAGAGAGCGATTTGGGATGGGGACACAGTCCCACAGAGGATTTGTTCTTTAAAGATTTTTTTACCTGCAATATACTTTGTTACTTGTTAATAAAGCTGATAGCCTTTGAATAGCTGTAAGTCTCTCTGGTCTGAATATGCTTTGAATGGGATTAAACTGAACTCAGATCTGCTTCCTGCATTTCACAGTTTTAGGTGAAGCTCATTTTGGAAGAACACAGCTTGTCATTCAAACCCCTCAGTGTTCATGCTGCAGTGTACCTGGCTGAAATAAACAGGAGCTGACTTTCAGGAGGAGAGGAGAATCAATACTATGCTAGGGGGCATTGGAGGATGCTTTTGATTTTCTAGAATCTTTCTTTTTCCCCTACAGTGATTATTGTCCTTGCTGTTTCTCTTTGGAAATCACAGCAGTTTCACCATTATTGTTTCAGTCATAGGTACACTTGACAAGATCTCAAGGTCTGTTTCTGTTCATTTTATCACAGCATAGGGGAAACACATGCACAGCTTGAGGTGTATGTCAGCTTTGCATTTAAAAAAGGTTCAGTAGAACTCTCAGTGTGGCCTCGAAATGCACTCTTAACTCACGGCATCTATTTGTCTGAAATTAGTACTGAGTTTTCAACCTCAGGCAGGGATTCAGAAGCCTTTAAACTAACCCGTTGTGTACTTTTCAACGAGGATGTCTTTGAAGAAGTGTAATACTCATAAGTCATTACCTTAAAGTAAGAGGCTTGTCACTGAGCAAGCCTTCCCGCTGCCACGGGATCTGATCCCTTATTCGCTGGTGGGAGCAGCGCTGTTCGGTGAGCGCAGGGTGACATCCAGCGGCTGGCTTCTGCCTGGCGCTGGGAAGGACTCCGAAGGCTGGGTAGCAGCATCACAAGGACACCAGAGCTGGGAGGGTCCTCAGAGGTCTCCTACCAAAAGCAGGGTCAGACCTAATCCACATCAGAGCGCTCACAGATTTGCTCAGTCTTAAAAACCTCCAAGGACTCTGGGTAACTCGTTCCTTAATTTATTCTCATAGTGAAAATTACTTGCTTTATCTAAAACCTGTTTTGTTTTGGATGGTTTGTTTGTTTTTTAAATTTATGTCCGTTGTCCCTTTTCCTCCCCAGAGAACCTCAAGAAAAAGCCCAGATCCATCTACTCAATAAGCCCCTTGTAGTTTAAGGGGAACTGTTTCTTCCCCAGGCTCAAGAAGTGCAGCTTGCACAGCCTCTCCTGTCAGGGCTGGTGGACCCTGCCCAGCTCATTCCTGAACATGCTCCAGTTACACAGCAGCAGGCCAGGTTTCTGATTTGTGTTGTCGATAACAAGCAGGATGACTGAGTTTCAGAAGGATTCACACGTGCTCATCTGATTCTCTCTTGTGACAACACTAACATTTCACAGTGTAGATTTTTTTTTTTTTCTAATTACATACAGTGCTGTAAGCATCTTGTTATCTACTCTGCTAACAAAACACATGCCTCAGGGCTTATGATAGATGACAAGGAGTTCACTCAGGGCTTTCCTGCAATGTGTTTCTTCCACAGAAAACATGTTCTTGCCACCACAACTTTGTCATGCCGGTGCACTCTGACAACAACAAGAGCACTGTGTGTTCCTGAAGTGTGCTGGCCCCGTGGCAACGACAGTGCTCGATGTGCCTGTACCCACAGTGGTGCAGTGGTGTTACCAGTGTGTCAGCCAGCTCTGCACAATAAACTTCAGTAACACAAAACAGCAGGCAGATAGCAGGTAGCAAGTTTCTTTCCACACACAGGTTGCAGCCTGAGGGTTTTGGTGGAGGAGAAACAACATCCCCAGCTGCCCTGGCCCAGAGCTAATGAAGGGCTGATTGCAGCCCTGACTGGGATTAAGGGGGGATGAGCAACAGCTGCTGTAAAAATCACCACCTGGGCAGGGTGAGGGTGAAATTGGGGGATGCAGACAGGCTGAGGAGGTAGGTGGGTAGATGCAAGAGAAGGTGAAGGGTGATGGATCTGTGTTCTGTTATTCTCTGTAACCCAGGGTACTTTTTTTGAGCTGGCTGTTGCAAGAAAATACCTGTCTGATATGAACCTGAGACTTCTTGTGGCCTTGAAATTCAGGATTCCTTGGTATGGAGTAGCCAGGTAAGGAAAAGAATAACCTGGGGCCCCTGTTGATCCTTAAAAATGTGCTTGCTATTAAACTAGTCCTGATTTATATTTATTTACTGGAAATACCTTATTTAAGCTGAAAGATAATTTGTCTTTCTTTCCTCTTCTCTGGCAAAGGAGAGATGCTTTATCTTCTGTTGGCTGACACTGACCTGTCTGCAGGGATTTTTCCCTTACAGCCTCCCACTCCTGTTTGGTTTTCTTTTACTGTGTCACCAGCCCCCAGAGGAGACTGAGGGGTTTATGGAGCAAAATGGCTTTCAGATTTAGAAATGGCTGTTTTTTTCAGGAGTGGGTGATGAAAACTGCTTTGGGATGGATGAATAGTGTTGTCAATACAAATCACAAGGAGTCAGTGTGCGGCTTCCTGCTCAGACTGAAATTACACTGCCAGCCTATGGCAAGCAGAAGCTCAAAATATATGGTATTGGGTAAAACTGCATGAGTATTAAGTAAATATCATTGAATATATATATATATGTAAACCGTAATATTTGAGTTTCTCAGCATTGTTTAAATAAAGGTGTGAACTCCTCTGAAGAGTGTAAAATGCAAAAGGACGCTTAGTCTTGAGCAAGCACACAAACTGTAAAGCTCGTCTTACATGATAGTGTGGCCAGAATGCAGCTTAAAGGCAGCTCTCCTGTCTGTATTGTAATGCTTTTCTCATACATTCTGTAGCAAAGCACTGTCTGTGGCCAGGCCCTCAAGCAGTGGCTGTGGTGTTAAGATTTGTTAGAGGGCAAAGACTTTTTTTTTTCAGGTGGGGAAATGCCCATAGAATAAGACTGGGATTCACTACTGTATTTTTGCCACAAGGGTGTATAAAATTGTTTAAGTGGGTGGACTGGGTTTGTGGGTGTAGTACCCAGCTCTACTCAGATCAGTTTTTTTCCCTCCTGTATGCCATACCCTTTGAACAGCTTTGTGGAAGAGAAGAGCTGCCAGTCCATCTGCTAGTGGCTGTGTTGGAGTATAGCCCACACCAGTCAGTATTCCACTACAAATCTAGCAGTTTCAATGATGTTTTATTGGCTGGAGATTGCTTAAGTCCCAGACAGGCTTTCTGGAAGTCAGAGGAGGAGAAGTTCCTCTGCATGAGTAATAACCCAGGGGTCTTGGGCACTCAGCTATGATACAGGGAAATTCTATCTCTAATTCCTGGTGGCTGAAACTCTGGCTGAGTGCATCCTACTTGTCTCACTTCTGGAGGTTGCTGGGGCAGCTACTGGGGACAGAAGGGGATGGTTCCCAGTTCTGGTGCAGAAAAGAGAAATTCCTCAGTTAAAAGTTTCACAGGAGAAGAACTCTTACTTCCTTCAGAGTTCTAGTGGATTTTGAAAGTCTTTGAGAGAAATATGGGTTCCAGTGAATGGCTTCTTGTAGATGTTGTAACTGCTTTTCTCTTTGGAAAGAGTAATAGAGCTTTGTTTAATCTAAATGCAGCTAGCTTGACACCTGGGGTGTTCTTTAGGCAGTTTCCAGCACTTTATGCTACAAAGAGTAAAATTGCTAGCACTGGTCTGATGTAAAGTCAGGCTAGTTTAATATACTGTACAGCATGTATTGATCATGGTGCCAGCCAAAGCCTTAATTCCTCTATATCTTCTTTCACATGCAAATGGATCTTTGCAGTGTGTCCACGCACCCTTTCCACTTGACATATAACTCATCTTACTAAAATTAGTATTTTAGCCTGAGTTTTGTGACGGGAGACACTGAATGGGCTGTGACTCAAAGCTAGAACAATATTGTAAAGGTAAAAGTATACTAGCAGATAAAGTTTCCTGGGTGAAATGATACCAGTGGGGGTGAGAGAACTGTGTACTGAGATGAAGCAGTGGGAGATTGGGTAGAAAACTGGTGCAGGAAGATGTCTGCAACCTCAAAAGAGCTGAGAAAGGCAGACCTGACACGGGAGATGGTCCAGATAGGGGCATCAAGGCACAGATGTCGTAGGTTGTGCTTTCAAGAACGCATCCATCCTGTGTTAGAGGACAGATTCATCCCTGCACTCCCTGGAGCAGAGGTGATGTCTTTGCATTTAGTATCCCTGGAAGAATTCTTTCACAGCTATGTGCCATTGCTTTGTGAAGCTCATCCCAGACACTCAGCATACCTGACTAGTTCCACTTTGTGTTGCAAGGATACTCAACGTGCAACAGAGGTAGTTATGTGTGCAAAGTACAAAATCACATTGTTTCAAGCAATGGATGTGGCCCCTGAAAGCTTCTTGGCCATGTGAGTGTGACATTGTCCCTGGTGTAAATTAGCCCTGTCTTTCAACTCAGTAAACAGCTTTTGCAGCACACAACAGTGCTGTACCTCTAATGCTTGCAGCCTGTTTCTAGCTAGCTCAAAGCTCTCCCCCTTAGGTTGTTTTTTGCAATGTAGACAGACTTTTGGATCTTTCTGTTAACTTGGGAGAAAAGGTCAGAGTGTCACGGCCCAAGTGCCATCTTTTCAACAGGAAAAGCTGCACGTACAAAAAAAACTTTTATGTCATTAATCAATAGAGAGAAGACAGCAAAATTTCTGTCCCTAAGGCATTACTACCTCCTTCCCTGGGGGAGACATGGGTTTCTGCCAGAACAAGTTCAATATGCTTCTGTTAGCTTGTGGTTTGTTTTTACTGCAGACTTGTGAGCAGTGGCTACGTGTTCTTAAGGGTTTGAACTGCCACTTTTTGTTCTGAAGACAGAGTTCTGTCCTAAACACTGGTTTTCTGTTTGGTGTATTCTTTTTTCTCTTTTGTTTTAAGGGTGAGAGGCAAGTGCAGGAGGAAGTAGATATTCAAGGATATTCAGAACAGCCCATGACAGAAAATTACTAAATCTGTGGTTCAGGCTGTTAAGCCAGGTCGTCCTTTGGTGTTTACAGACTACATGTGTACAAAGTCATAATGTGCTGCCGAGCAAATTCAGGTTGTGTTTTTGTTTGTGTGTGTTAGACACACCTGGGGACTGGGAAAATACTGAGTTGTTTGGAAGCTCATACAATTTCTGAGTAAATGTTAGTGGGTATTGATGCTTTCTGGAGTTGCTTCAAATTGCCTGAATGTGACCAGGGAACACAGGGAGTCTGGCAGGCCTGTTTGGAGCTTTATCAGAAAAGTGAAGTTTTTCAGAAAAGTGAAGTTTAATGGAAGAGTTTACGGGGAGGGAAAGATGTGTAGTAGAATAATGCTTATTTTGACTCTTTCTGCAAACACAGATATTGATCATTTTCCACCCTCACCCTGTCAACTAAATACCACTGTAACTATGTCTGTTGCACAAGCAGGTGATGAAGATGCTTCCTGAAATACTCCTCCATGCTGTGAGTTCTGCAGCTCTACTTTATTCTCCCTCGAGCTGATCGTGGCACTTTGGTTCTAGCTGTGCTGAAACTTAACTTAAATCTGGCAGTATCGAGGCTTCAGAGTGCAGGCAGTGGCTTTCCCGTTCTGTTCAAATTGGTAGCTGCTGACGGCTGGCTGTGCATGGAGAGCAGCTGGTACGATTGGGAAGATCGGCAGCTTTTAAACAACTTCTCTTTGTGGGAGGCACAGTGCAGCAAGGAATAGGTGTCTCCATGATGTAATGGAGCTCAATGCTCTGGTTCTCATGTTCTGGTGTTGCAATGTCACTTAAAGCAGCAGAGTCCTGTGTACTTAATGCATGGCACCATGGTCATCTCAGTGTGACCGTCATTAGGTCATCATTTCCCTTCATAAGCCAGCCTTGTTTGTATCTTCAAGTGGATGATGAAATCAACTGGTTCTTTTTTCTCTGAAATGCTGAAGTCAGCTTCTTTGAATTTGTCTACTTTGTTTACAGATAATTTTTTTATCAGAAAGATGTAGCCATTCAGGCCCATTGTTTGCCTATGGAACAAAGACACAAAAATCACTGCCTGCTGGTTTTGGGCCCCTCTCCTGGTAGCTGAGGACTGCACCTTGCACGCCTGTGTTGGGGTAGCAGTGATGCACTCTGAACAAACAGCTGTTGCTATCTGTCTCTACTAGGAATAAACATGAACATTAAACCACTATCAAGAATAATCCTAAATAGTTCTGCTACCTTGTGCTTTGAAGACTTTACATTATACCCCTCTTATCTTCTTTGAAGCCACCATCAAAGTCCTTCTCCATTAATGTTTAAAAAAAAGGTCATGTAATTGAATCTCCTATTGTACTAGTTCTTAAGGGCACTTTGAAGGTTGTCTGAGGAAAGGTTGTTGCCCTCCTGTCATATCCCACAGCTGCCTCTTCACTGAAGCACTACAGAGATTCACAGAACCCTCCTCCTTTACCATGTGAAGAATGGTTTTCTTCAAGGTATAGACTGTTCCACTCATACCATGAATACTTCAACTATCAACCACTTCTTTGTCTGCATGAGTGCCATCCCACAGGATTGCAGACTGTAGAACCTACAGAAATACAATCAATCATGTTTTCTAATGTATCCCTGAATGTGTCCTTGAATAGATTTAACTTTTTCTACAGCTGGCACTTTCTCCAAACCAGAAGTGCCAAGATGGACATGTACATAAGCGGACTCCTTCCACTTTGCTCATAAACCAATACAAGGGGGAGATTCTAAGTGATTGTACCACCAAACAGAAAACTAAATGCCTTTGCAAAATTGGCTGCAAGCCCAAATGTTAGCAAGCTTTGACAGGTAGTGGCAGCCAGTCCCTCTAATTTTTGAGGAGAATATTTTTGTTTCAATCCTGCCAGGCACCTTTTTAAATAAATTGCTCTTTCTCTCGTTTCTGATCTTAACGGATGAATGAGGAAGAACTGTTTGAAGATAAAAGCTATTAATCCTTCAAGAGAAAAACCATCTTCTTCATCCATTTTTAAATAGCTCTGTTTTCTATGTGTCAGCCAGCAAGCTGAACCAGAAGAGTTAGAAAATCAGCTCTGAAAGGTGTGGAACAGGTTGTTCCCCTGTGTGGAGGCACAGCTTACTCATGATCCTCTTACTGAGACTGTAGGTGTGAGCTCTTAATCCAGTCCTTCAGAGACTTAGCTTTAGTCTCTACACATAGAGCACAGGCTGTGCCTCTTGGGCAGCTGCTCATCTCCTTGGAGGAAAACGGTAGAGACCCCCTTCTGTACAAACCTCCTACTCAGTCTCTCAGTTACCACAAAATGTTGTGAGTAATACGCAATAATGAGAAGTTTTCTGATTGATGGTGACTAAAATGGGCTGTTTTGGAGGCCTCAGTTCCGAGGGAAACTCCACTGATGCTTATATTATTAAAAAATCTTGCACTCTGCTCTGTGACAAGTGCTGCTACCTCTATCCAGCCGTAAACTAGCTTAAGGAATTCTTCAACACAGAGAACTAGGTGTTAGACTAATTAAGTTCTGTCTTGCACCTCTAGTGTTATTGTCCTCTGTGTGCCGCAGTGTCACATCCATTGAACAGGCTTTGTGTTACTCTGAATTGTATGTGATGTGTCTTAGATGCATTTTATGGGCTCTCTTTCATTTCTATGGCTCCTAATCTGCAGCTGATGAATTCCTGTCTTGCACTGCTGCTGTAGGCGGCTGCAGAGGCTGTTGTACAACTTGTGAAAGCACATTTTGAGTACTAGAACATAGGAACGTTCTGGATTTCCCACGGTCACAAGCTACCTACCTACAGAGATGGTGCTTCATTTTGCTCAAATAAACCAAAGATGGTTTATTTGGACATGGTGCCTGCACTTTGGCCTCTGCAGAGTAATTCTTGCCACTGGTCTGGCATTCCTGTTTTGAAGATTTGTCGAAGGTTGGCAGTGTTAAGGGTAACTGCACATTTACCACGAGATGTGCTGGGGAGAGCTGCCATACAAAGGCCTGCAGCAGCATCACAGAGCTGTGATCATCTGAATTCCGCAGGGGCTTGTTGATATATGCAGATTAAAATCTGTTCCTGGAGCCTTCCCCGTAACTTGCTTCCCCCTAGGCTTATGTGGTGTCTATGTTCAGTAAAATTTCATGAGGCTGAAGGGAAAATTTTCTCTGAGAAATCAGAAGTGGCTGTTGCTGCAGCCTTTTGAGACAATGGAACTGGTGTTTGAGGAACAGAGACAAGATCTCTCTGAACAGAACACCCTACTAGGAAAGTGCTTTGGTTTGGCTACTTTAACTTTTACAGCAGGCAGGTTGCTGAAGGTTCTTAGCTACTGTGTTTTAACCTGTGGATGCTCAAGATAAAAAAAGACGCTTTACAGGCTATTGTAATGTTAATGGTCCATAATTACTAGCATCTGATGCACTAGTTTACTGTTGGTAAAACCGAAAGTCTATTTCCTTCATAGGTCTGCTGCCTCCCTCATAACAGGAGGGTGCGTGTGGGGGTATGCCTGGAGATCTTCATTCTGTCTGTACTTGTGTGAATTTTTCAGCCTATGCTTCCCTTTCAGCCTTTGTCCATTGTGTCATGGCATCCGTCTTGGCTGCAGTATTGATTTAATTCAAGGAGATTAATTTGGGCTCTGCGGTATTACAAGCTGACAAGCTTCTTACAGATGAAAAGATCTCTTAAGAGTCTTTCCCTTGAATACCTGATATGGAGGAAGGAAGTCTGTTGGATGATACAGTGAAATAATAGCTGGATCCGTTTAGCCACCCTTCCATAAAACAGTGAACTTGCACATGACCAGCCCTGTCCAGCACCTCTCCTGGCTCATCTGGGG
>VZRE01009390.1:34662-80378 GCA_013396775.1 Cephalopterus ornatus
TTTTTTTCCATTGGTGGTTGGTTTGGAGTTTTGGGGTTTTTCGCCTTTTTTTTTCTTTTTAATCTGAAGCTAGATTTTAGACTTGTTTTGCCTGACGTGCATTGTGAAGGCCTGGCAGCTGTGGTAGTTAGGCACTGATTTTCATGTGGGAACTGCTGTTGTGTACTCATGCTGCAAGTTGTGCTTTTCAGTGGGCAATCCACGTGCTCCCTGCATGACTTGTAGATAATAAAACAGAGTGAAAGGATGACTGCTATGTTGCAAGGCTTTCCACTGCCTCTCATCCTCATTTTGTTCTGCTTCAGAGCCTGAGATACAGCTAATATTCATGCAGCTTTTTTTGTTGTTGTTGCTTGACTGCCTTTATGGACTCCTTTGGGAAAAGCTTTGCTTGATTTACTTGACAAACAAAATATTCCTGTGAATGTGAGTGTAGCATGTTGTGTGTTCACCACTGAAGGGGCACTGAGTACAGTGACTTATTTTTTCTGCTCTGTGCTTTTAAAAGCTTTTCTTTTGTGAAGTTACCAGTTTCCATTTTCTTCCGTGAGTGGACTGCAGACACTCCTGTAAACAGGTCTTTCTTTTAACCGATGAAAATCCTCTGGATTCACTCAAAAAGTGCAGATGCAGCTGGACTGGGTGTAAGGAGTAAACAGGCAGGTGCTCTGAATAGAAGGGCTGTGGTACTTGCTGCGTGAAGTGCGTCCTTCTACCCTTTTCGTCCTTTCTCCATTTAAAAAAGGTTTATTTGCACATTCTCTTTCTTCTTCCCCCTTTAATTTCTTGACGTTGTCAAGGGACTAGCAGAAAAGGGGATAAGGTAAATGGGCAGGAATTTGAGTTCCTGGCTCTCACTCTAGTACCTGGGAAGGAGAAGAAAGAGGCTGGACTCTGTCCCTGTCTCTTCTGTGCAGAGATGTGCACAGTGTTGTGTGGGGAGAGGGTTCCCGGGGCTGTGAGCTGGATGTGTGCTTTGTTACTGCCGGCTCCAATTCCGGTGACTTAACAAGGCTTTGCTGTCTGTTGACTTTGAAACAATTAATTACTGTATTTCTAGAATGCTGGACTCGTTTTCAGGGAAGAGCTTGTTTTGCTCAGTCTAATTCATCACTTGTCAGTAGTGCACTAGAGAGAGGCGGCCTATAACAAACTCAAGATCATCTCTAGTGACTCAGCTGAAATAAAGTAATTGTATCTGGGGGAAGAACTTCCTTTTGCAGCTGCAGAGTATCTAATGTGGTATTGGAAGAGCTTCTTTGTCTTGTTCCTCTACACATATTTTCCATGGACACTCCAAGCTGCTGCCCTTCAGTGTTGAAATACCTCAGCCATGTGCCCAGAAGTCTTTGCTGAAAGTGAGTGATTTATCCTGGACTTAATGTTCCACCAACCATATGAGCTTAAAAACAAGCAACGTCAACAGTAGTGAATAAAGCTCCGCAATTTGAAAGTAAAGGCAGTGTGGACTGTTTTAATTTTCTACACAAACAGCCAAAATGGCCCTCACAAGCAAAACCACGAAACTGTTGAGATGAAACTTGCTACTGCTTCGTTCTGAGATAATATTTTCATTTTCTGAGCTACATCTTGCATGTAGAGGGGGGGGAAAAAGGGCTCCTGCCTCTTGGGCTGTCAAGCATCGTTAGAGGAGGCAATGCCAAGTACGTCAGCAATGTGGAGCTGAGTGGGTGGCTAGTTGCTTTCCATCCAGTGCTGATGGGTCTTGACAGCTTGTACAGTCTTATGTAAACAAACCTGACAATTAAAATCTGCTCGCTGATCTAGTTGAAAGAAGTGCAGTGCAGCTTTTCTGAAGTTTAGCTTTTCTGAAACCTGAAACAAGTTTTCTTACTTGAATTCTTTTCCTGGGAATCATTCTGTGCTCCCCTGTTCATAACAAGCAGTAATTATGAGACAGAGACTCTTACTTGCCTGATAACCTGGTTAATGGGCTGGTTCTTTTTACTTCTGGATTGATTTAATTTTTTTCCTGTCACCTAAGCATGCACTTGCTTAGGAACTGTAGTCAAAGATCCTAAAGCAGCATTGGCTTAGCTGTTCAACGAGTTGAACAGTTGGGAACGGAGAAAATGGGGAGTTACTTTGTGAATGGTGCCTAAAATTGGGTTTAAGGTACAGTTTTCTTCTAGTTGACTAGAAGAAGATGAGATGATGCTGTAGAAAATCAGAAGCCCTCAGAGGAGATGAAAGACTACTTGTACCTGCTTATACTTCACAGCTGAGAATTGAGAAGGCAAAGCAAGGCATGGCAAAATGCAGTATGTGCCGCTTAAATAGTTTGGGAACAGGGCTGAGTCCAGAGACCGGGTCACTGAATGTCATTCAGATGGTTTTCAGAGGCTTCAAAAGATGGTTCTTCTGCTATTCAAGAAGAATCGCAGTCAGTAAAAATACCTGGTTTTTAGTGGCTTGGCCCTTTCCAGAGTGAAACTCAGAATTTCAAAGTAGCTTTCCACTTGCATCATCTCTGTGGACCTTGGGGAGATATAAGCAGTTCAAACAATATTAAGAAGGAAATAAATAAAATCAATGTATCAATGTATAAAATCAACGGGAATTTGAAAATGGCAGGACAAGGAAGCCAGTGGAAGGGATTCCAAGATCAGGGTAATGTAAATGTACAAAAACAAGTCAGTATGTAGTTGGATTTTTTTGTTTGGTTGTTTTGTGTGTTTGTGTTGTTTCAGGGAGGGATACGGTTATTTGGAAGCTGAGTGGAGAACTAACTTGGATTGGGCTTTGTGGTGGGGACGGAAGGTTGCAATACGGAGTGAAATGTAAGGGCTGGAGAGGATTCAGAGACAATGGTGTGTTATATCTGTGTTTATCATGACGAGGGAATAGAAGTGTTAGCAGGTAAGGCAAGGCTTGGGTGTTGGTCTTACTGACTCATAGGCTGTAAGAGCCACAAAGGCTGAATATAGAGGTGGTCACATCAGGGGAGAAGCGGGAGAAGTTGTGTTTTAACAGAACTATATGTATAAAATTTAGCCAGTGCAGTCTCTATAAGAACTCCTTTTAGTATTTTTCAGATAAGAAACAAATTGCTCTGTGCGGTCTAAATGAGTGCACTTGATTTCTGGTTTTGTCATTGTCACCAGGTATTGGGGGAACATATAAAGCCTTTCTAGAATTAGAAAACATAGATGTCTAGGAGAATTATCCTTGCTAGTCTGCAAAGATCCCCACTGTGTGTCACTGGCATGGACTGGAGAAGATAAGGAGATAACTACTGGCAAAACCTGGGAAGTGGGGAGGTTGTTGAACATGTTGGAAAGGGATCTCGGTCTGTCACTGGGAAGGTGAATGCTAAGCAAGGGTAACATAAAGCTATGTTTACTCACCGTGAGAAGGTGACCACATCAAAGAGTGGGGCCTACTGCAAAAATGTTCCTGTTACTGACAAATCTGGTTTTAGTTCAGTGGCCATGAAAATGTTCACAGAAACAAACTCATTCTCACTGTAAGAGAAATCACAAGCTGTAGGTTTGATTTGATTAGACTTTGGACGAATAGCTTGTCTTTACTATATTCATCCCAGTGTAGAGCAAGGTTAGGTACAGGCCCAATAAAATGGCAGAAGCAATTAAGCTAACTTTATTTCATTTTATTTTTATTTAAACTTATTTTGGTCAAGAGACTGAGGCCTTCTGAAACACAGAGCATTATCACTAAATGCATTGTCTTCATATAGTCCCTATTACATCCTAGTCCTACATCCAGAGATTTTAGTTTTCTGGTGCTTGCGTAAGTTCAAGAATGTAACTTTCTTAAAACAGCACCCCCCTAAACAGTGTGTGTCTTGAGAACAATGGTAGCCATGTTCTCGGGCTTTAGTATTTTTGCTCCTGAAGCAAGTGCCAGTATCTTGTACCTTCTGAAAGGGGCATGGCATTAATGCAGTTGATATGTATATTAGAGCTACTTTGTGGTAACTGAGTTTCTTCTATTGGAACTTGGCCTGTTTGCGCATCTAACTGAGAAGTGCTAACTTGTGCACAACTGAAACATAGATCTGCCTTGAAATTACAGGCTTTGAAAGCTACATGAAAATTGTAGAGCACCTGAGATGACTTCCCCCCCACCCAATGCCCCAGTTGGCTCTTCAGAAAACCCAGTCTGCAGTAGAAAAGCAGCTGTTATATATATATATAGTTAAAAAAATTCACCAGTATGTAGTGAAACTTCTTTCCAACTTGGGAGTTCATGCATATATGGATTAGATGGTGGCAGATGACTTCATGTGCCAGCTCTTCTTCTCTGCCTCATTATTTGTGAATTGCAGCACCTCATATTACTTGCAGATTTAAGAGCCAGGGTAGCTTTTGCTCGACAAAATTGCTGGGCCCTTATTTATCCCCTGTCTCTTTGCTACTCATTAGTTTTTCGGTAGATTGACTCTTCATCCGTGAAGCAGTAAGTTAATTTTCAGCACTACATGTGTATTTTAATTTTACTGGCAATTTACTAATGCTAATTTGGAGTGGAGCCTTTTCCCCCAGTTCCATTTTCAAGGATTCTAGAGGTCTATTAAACTGTGTTTGTATCTGTATGAATGCAGATACTTCATTAGCACAAGAGAGTCAGAATACAATGTGAAAGGTCAAATATACAAGGTTTTCTTGATAGCGTTTCAGGATTTATTTGGAGTGAGGGGCTAGAAAGGGATGGAACTTAGAAAGGAGTCTTTAAATGCTGAATTTACAACTCACTGAACGTATACATTAAATGTACAGGCCAGATTATTGTTGTGCCACAAGGAATGCTTTCCAAACAAGCTATGTAAGCCAAGGTCACCAGTGCAGATGGTCCTAACAATTGGTCACTTACAGCAGGAGTTTTTCTACTTGCAAAAGCACTTTACTGACATTAGAGGCATTCTCTGCTGTGATCTAAGAGAGGTCAGAGAGAATAAAACCAAATCCAATTAAAAAAAAATTAATACGGTGTGTATCTGTGCAGCCTTATTTAAGATGGTCAGAATTCATTATAAGTTAAATCTGGGATAAAGGTGCTGCTTCAGTTTCTGATTGGGAATTTTCTGGAGGGTAAGCAAACCAAAAACTCAAAAATGTGATTGACTTCAAGTCCCTTCTGGATGTAAGTAACACTTTCTAATGCTTTAGATGGGGAAAAAAACCTCAAATCAAACAAAACAAACCGCAAAACAATACCAACACCAAACCTAAGTGTTCAATGTTTCTGTAGCTTGGGACCCTTGCAACACTGGAAAAAAAAGAGTTTAAGTCCATGCTTTGCTTCCTTCAGGATTAAAACATGTGGAGGGAGGGAGGGACATGATGATCTTGGTGATTATGCTGAAGACTATTCTTATTCCCCAAGACTTTAACTAGACTTTTCATATTGATTATGAGATGAGTTTTCACTGGAACTTGATAGTTTTTGAGTCTCTGTTTTGGGTGAAAGAACATCAAAAACCCCCCAAAAGTGCTTTTTGGCTTTGTTTCAAGTGTGCTGAGAATAACAGGCTTTGGCTTTCTGCTGTCATTGAGTTGACCTTGGTGTCTAGAGAAAATAGGTTTATTTTGTAGACTTAACCTGAGGAGAAGCCGTGTGGCCAAGGCTGCAGGACGAGCAGGAAGCCACCGGGTGGCAGAGGAGACTGAACTAAGTGATGGCTCGGTGAGTGGCACTGCCTGGGTTTGTGCTCACGACAGAGAAAGAGATCAAATATAATGTACACCAGCTCCTCGCTGATATATTGTAGGTGCTTTTTTCAGGAACTGAAAAAGCAGAGGGAAGGGAAGATTCCTGTAGATCTAGTAATAGACTGAAGTATTCTGTGGGCCAACTTGAATTGTTACACTAGAATTGCACTGAGAAGGCAATGCATAATCTAATGCACAGTTATGGGGTGGGCTTTGAATAACATGTGTGTTCAAAAACAGCATATGCTTTCAATCTTCATCCTTTTTTTTCTATTTGCTTCTTATCCTAAAGGTAAATTATTGACTGCTTTAAGGAAGGTAACATAAAAACNAGAATTGCACTGAGAAGGCAATGCATAATCTAATGCACAGTTATGGGGTGGAAATACTGGTACTTTTCTTAAGTGAGGTACTAGTGTAATCCTGTCTTCCTGTTGTGTGTGGAGGTCTCATACTCTGAGCTCTACTGCCTCTCCCCTCACTATCTGGGACACAGTCATGTTGGCACTTCATGGGTTAAATCCTTAAATAAAGAAGTGGAAGAAATAAATTTTCCAAGTTGCAGTGGGGTTTCCTCTGACAGAACAGCTCTGCATTCACTTCATGCTTAGTTTTCTACATTGGTTCCAATTAGGTTTTCCTTGATTTATAGTGAGGGCTATTTGTGCTGCAGTTGACGCTGCAGCTCATTACTGGAGGTCTAGTGCCAGCCAATTCCCAGCTTGCAGCGTGGTTGCCCACCATGGGGCAGGGAGCTGAGTGAGGTGTGTGGCTGCAGCTGTGGGGGGCACCTGGGTGAGTTTGGTGGAGAAGTAGTGTCATCCTTTCTCCTGTTCTGTCTCTGTGCCTTGGGGTGGACTGGAGCACCTGACGTGCCTCTCTTGAGATGTGCTGAAGCTGCCCCTTTAACTTCCAGTGAACCTCTTCAGCACATCCTCTGTGAACACAAGCAGCTGTTAGTATAAAAAAAAATCCCAGAGCAGCATCTGCTAGGTGAGCAGCAGACAGCTTGTTATTATGTCAGCGATAACGTCCAGTTATTCCCTTCTTATTATCAACGAATAATCTAATTTTCTGCTCTATTGAAGAATAGGAACTGTTAATTGGCTAAAACTGAAGTATGGGCACTATGTGGCTGGTTAACAATAGCTGCCTTGAGACTTGAGGCTTTGCAGGTTTGGCAGGAATAACACCTTTTTAAGACCACACAGACTCCTAGATGACAGTGTACAGAAATCAAATAGCAGGGGAAACACGGAAAAAAAAGAAGGTGTTTGTTAGGAAAGAATTGTTTGCTTTGCTTTTTTGAAACTATTTCTGATGTAAACTGTTTTCCTAAGCAAGCAAGTGGGGGACAGTGTCAATGAGCCAATGTTCCCCTTTGCAGATAGAGCCTCTTGCATAAATTCCTCTTGTTTCGGAAATGTAATTTATGGCTGAGACTGTTCCCTGATTCATAAAGAGCATAGAAATCATTCACCTAGGGTCTGATGCTCTGCCATGTGATTCCTTTCATGTTTAGAGTAAAGTTTATCTGCCATATGCAAACCCTTCTTCTCTCCAAGCTGCAAATTAATTAGCAAACAAAAACCAGCTTGTAGACTTTCCATTGAAACTGCAAAATTGCAAACAGACAAAGCAGCACCAAAGCACCTTTTCTTTCTTGTTTAAACATTATAAACGTCATTGATCATTTTACAGAATTAATCTTGGAAGGTTAAAAAAAAAAATCCAATGGCTGAAAGAGTGTGAAAAGGGTAGGCAGTATAAAAACAGGGTGAATGTTAATGCAAGATACCCTGGTTGTCACTGGTAGTGATTCAAGCAAACAAGACACTTCTCTGTAGCTTAGCTGAAGAATATTCCTATAATACAGAGAAATGAACTGTGTAGCATAGTAAATGCACTCTGAAGAGCCATTTCCTGGAAGCCATTTTCGTTTGCATCATAGCCCATCATTAAACAAAGTGTGGCTGCACCTTCCTGTGCTTCTGAGCTGTGACTTTCCATTCTTTTTTGGGAGCTACAGCGATTCCTATTGGGAGAGGAAACTTTCTAGGAAGGTGTAGATGCTAAAGAAAGTAAAGGGTTGCTTCTTTGCATATGCAGAGTTTTGCTTGAAATAGCAGCCCAGAAAACAAAGTGTGAATGTTCCTCAGTGACGATTTAAGTTCAAATTTGTCTGGGAGAACAACCAGGTGACTTTTTTATTTTGTTTTATTTTTCTTTTCCCATTAGGAGCTGACAGGTGTGTGGATGGCTTTTAGATCAAAATCTGACAGGCTTTTTAAAGGTACTTCTCTTTCACAGTGCCTTGTTTCGCTTGCTTTACTGTGTTATGGGCGTATGTACCACTGCCCTTCATTTTCTATAATTTTTTTCTTATTCTCTTTTAGTGCCTCTTGTTCTTGGTTGGATTTAAAGGTTCTGATGCTGAGCTCCCGCATGGTGTTAGAAATAGCAGATACTGCCCAAAACTTGCAGTGCTCCCCTTTTCCACCAGGACCTGGCTGGATACTCAAGTGCTTTAGATGAGTTAGAGCTGCACTGTCTCCACATTGGTCAGAGCAGGCTGCAGGAAACAGTCCAAGTGAACAGCGTGTGCTGAGCCCTCTTTTTGAATCCTCCCATGTTGTGCTGTAGAGACAGATCTGCCTGTGAAGCCCCTGCCCTTTGCCTCTTGGCAGGCTGACTCACGGTCCCACCAGCTGGTATAAATGGCAAGATTCACAAATCAGTCACCAGTGGGCCTAAAGACTGGGCTTCTCTCAAGACAGTGCTTGTTACCATTTCCTTCAGAGCGAGCAGCGCTGATGAAGCTCTGAAAAACTGAACGTGGAAAGAATACAGTACTGGTGCTTTTCTCCATGAATAAAACATGTTTTCATGCAACAATTGTTTTCATGCCTGAGCTGGAGTTGAACTTGTTTTTACAGGTCAGACTCTTGCAAATGTCGCAAACACAGAAATTTGTCCTCAATTTCTGTATAACTACGCAAATAATCTAATTACCAGTCCAGATTTTCCCACTTCCTTTTAGCGTTAGAGGCAGCTATGAAATACAAGTATTTTTTCTTATTATATTTGTACTTGATGTTAAGTGAGTCATGCAGTAAGGCAGTGGATGAAAAAGTTTGGGGGAAGGAGGCAAAACTAGTTCTCTAAAGTGTCATCCTTATCTTCGTTGTGTGAGTCATGACACAAAAACCCCTATGAAACCGACTCCAGCTCTGCTGCAGGAGTCCTTCACCAGGAATAAAGATGTAGGAAACAATCCTACCCCTACTGAGTTACAATCCAAATATTGCTGTGAGTGTAAACATTTTAAAATCATCCTCTCCTGAGTTGCAGCTCAAACAATCTGTGCTCTAACAATGATTTCTCAACCTTATCTCTGCTGATGAAATCTGCAGGATTTTTGAATCCAACTGACTTCTTGTTCAGTGATGTTCTTTTGTGGGTTTTTTTGTTACTGAGTTATTACTGTTTGATGGGGGATACTGGGAAGAAGGTGTTGATACTATAGGCAAAAGTGAAAGCCAAAATATTCTTCAGACGAAGGGCCTTATCTCTCCCTCTTAAGGATTGCTTCAGAAACAGAATTATGCCCCTTCTTCCCTAATCTTTAGGGCTGATCAGCAAAGGCTGTAGTGTTTTAGAGACCAGGATGCAAAGGGACAACAAGAATTTGTGGAGGCTAAGAAGATTTATGACGATAACCTTGGCCATGAGGAAAAAGAAGACAGGTAACTAAAACTGTTACAGGCCAAATGAAAATACACTTGAATATGATCACGGTTTGGGGAGGGCAAAAGAAACAACAACCAAAAAAAATCTTTGAAATGCTCAAGGTAGCTTCATTTCACTTGTAAGGGAAGGTCCCTTTAGAATTGTACCTGAGAGGTTTCAGTGTTAGCTGCTCTGATCTTGCAGGAAGATTATTCAGTTCGGCCTCTGACCCTACTGCGCATTCTCCCAACAATTTTCCTGAGGCTGTTTGCAGGGAAATGGAACCTTCCTGTGCGTCTCAACTCATATTCCTCTCTTCCTCTTTCCTGCATACCTTCTGGATACCCTTACCAATGTATTGGAGTGTGCTGCAAGAATGGCTCTGCTTTGGAGTGTTGCTGCAGCTGTGGAAATGCGATGACATTCCTGCCACTTGGTCCCAGCTCACCCTTAGTTCCAGAGAGAAACGCAAGACGAAATGTGCTTTTGTGTTCCTGACTTTTAGCCTAGTAGAAGCAATGCCCATACTTGGATTTCATAAAGGATAACTGCACTATTCCACTTGCACTGCCAACTCTGAGATACTTCTTTTTCTTTTTCCCCTCTCTGTATCGTTCAGCTATCAGAGAAATGTTGAGGACATGTTTCAAACGAAAAATTTCCCACTAGATGGAGTGTTAGCAGCAGCGTGGTCCTGTTAAGGGATACGAATTTCCTGACATAGCCAGATGTTCTCTGAAATTCTCATGTAGGTTCAGATCTCCTTCTCCCTGGCCAAGATTTTTCTTGCGACCTAAAGCTTAATTTAGATGCTAGAACAAACATCCTAATTTTTAGAAATCTAATTTCCCATGGGCATGGTTTGAAGCCTTCTTCTGTCTAGATGGTAAACAGAAGTGTTAATGAAGCGTTAATGATTAGTGTTTAACTTGGCAATAAACAAACAGCTCAATTTGAAAAAAAAGCTGACTTTGCCTGGATTGGAGTGTGGGAGGGCTTGGAAAGTGGGTAAAAGGATAATATGCAGCCCTCAGTCTATAAATTTCATCTTATAAGACAGTTTTTTCTATACTTGCAATGCTTGTTGATTGATGTGGCAGATACATGTAGTCTGCATATGTGTGTGAGTAATGTCAGCAACTCATCACTGCTGCTGCCACAATGAGAGATGAGTTGGTGGTGGGTTTGTGCAGCTGAGGTGGCATTTGGGGGATATGAGAGCAGGATGACACATGAATGGGAAATAGGGGTAAAAACATCAGCTGCATTACCAAAATGAGGTTGTTTCAGAAAACACTGGCACTTCTTCTGATGTTTGAATGGAACTATCTGGATGTCACTTAGATTTGTACAGTGTCACATGAGAAAGGAAATATAGGAAATTATTACAACAAGTCTTTGTGGAGGGGGGAAGTGAAGACAAAGAACCAGGAAAGAGAAAACAATTCAGAATTGTTTACTATTGATTGCTTTAAAGAAACATATTTTTGTAGGAGAAATATTGTGAGAAGACAGACTGTACAAATCAAATCCGTAGTGACAAAGTTAAGCAGATCAGAAAGTGTCATTACAGATAAGTACAGAAAAGTTATGGAAGGGGTGTTGGATTGCTCTGAAGACTCAAAGACATATATCTGCCCAATCCAGGGCCAAGAGCTTGCAACACTTTACAGGAGCTCCTGCTCGGGACAAATATTGTCATTTTTTCACAACTGGCCATAGTTAAAGGAGTGCAAAAGCAGTTTCAATGAAACAGTGATAAAACTGGTCCTCTACTAAATGGAAACAGCAAGCAGTTCAGAGGAAACTCCTGGGAATGGAGGAGGTTGTCTATTCCGGGCTGTGCAAGAGCATGTGGAAGCTGGCAGATGAATTTGAGTGACTGGGGAGGTGAGGAGACATGGCTCAACTGCTTCTCTCAGGAAAAGGATAACTCTTCCATAAGCATAACAAGAGGTGTTGGAGCCCAGAGACCCCCTGGGACCTTTTCAATGGCATGGGTTTATTCTATTGCTTTTTGTGATGTGGTGCCCTCTTTGAAACAAAATCTTTACACGAACTGCTTACTGAACCTGGCAGACCGGAACATAAATCTCAGAACGTCAGGGAGAAGCGACACTGAATTGGAGAGTATGAGTGAAGTTCTGTGTGGACTACAAAGAGCTCACTTTTAAAATCTCTGACCTAACATGCAGCCAAATTAGTCAAATCCTGAGATGGCAAATACATAAAGATTTCACAGGTTAGAGGAGGAAAATGGCAACTGCATACTGGCACAAAGCTTTGAAGGGGTGAGGGACAGTGTGTTTGAAGCAAAGTGCACTAATAGAATGTGGATGAGATGATTTAATCTCTTGTTCCTTTCCTCCTAAGAACATTTTCACTGAAATATATTGCTCTGAGTACCTGGGTATATTAGGAGACTTGCAAGTGTGGTGGACTCTGTCTGGATGTCTCAAGTCAGAATTCTTGTGAAAGGGTTGTCTCACCATTCTTTTCAGCATGGCCAGACATAGTGTGTGAATTGTCTTCCTAAGTATTTCCTTAAAGTCTTCTTTTGATCAAGTATTTAAAATGGCACGAATTGTCTCATGGCTTAGTATGCAACAATGAACAAAAATCTGCTCATTTGTAAAGGCAATGTGTCTAAAACTCAAGTAGAGTTGTGGAGATCGTGCAGCATCAGGATGTAAACAAGCTGAAGATTTCCAAGTGTATCCTTGCAGGCTGGTGAGCAACAACTTGCTTAGAGGTTCTGGTTTTCCATCAGAAAGCAGTAGAGCAGAAATACAGAATGGGCAAACATTTGCAGGAGGAAGGTAAACTTGTTTGTGACGAGTGCTTATCATGAGCTGGCTGCTGAGGGCAGCTAGCAGATGTCATAGAAAATATCATTCCTGTTCTCTCTGTGGTTTACGTATGTATCTTAGCTAAGTGCATCAGAGCCTTAATTCAGACTTAATAATAACTCTGCCTTGCACTTCATGCTGGAAAAATAGACTTTTCCCAGTGAACTAGAATGAACAGATGCAGTTGCAAATAACTAGCAGATGTTAGATGCAAGTGAGCAGGAATCGGGGCCTGTCTGGGGGGAGCCGGCTCTCCCTGGAGTTAGGACACAGGGAAGGAACTGAGGAGGTTTTCCCTGAAGAGATGACAAACAATTCTGTAATAGCTCTTTTTTACCTTGGGTGTACAATGTCATAATAAATTCCAGAAATCTCTCCTATTACTCCTCCCTTTGTTTTTTTTTGGTTTATATTTTTTTTGTCTTTTGGGTTTTTTTAAGAGAGTCTTTAAGAGAAGCATCTTGGGTTTTTTTGCAGCCCAGGTGATACTCCTATCTTGGATATATATTTAGGGCATGAGAATGGTCAATAATTATTCTTAGTCTCCAGAAGATGTCTAACATCTAAAAGCAAAGTATCTTTTGTGCTACCTCTTTGCAGAAGTGGAGTGAATGAGAGAAGATAAATGGAAATTAGGGCCACATGGAAAAGACAGTGGCAAGAAAAATATTAGTACAACTTCTTTCTCTGCAGTTCTGGAAGAGCTGGTTATTCCCACCCAGCAGTTTTACAGAAGTTCTAAGCAATCTCTGGATTGCTACTGGATTACTTTTGTAGGCAAGGTGCTTCCAATGATGCAGATTACTTTGTTTGCTGTTTTATATAAGGTATTCCACATGGAGCATTAAGAAACTCAGTAACTTACAGAAATCTATTCTCAATCTGCTTGTGAGACCATGCTGTGCTGCTCTGTTTCTTGGAAACAAGATATTATGGAGAATCAGTTATTCTTCTGGAAAAAAAAAAATCCCCAAACCATAGACCTGCAACATTAATTAGGAATATCTGACTGTGCAAAGTGGGAGTGCAGAATGGACTTTAAAGAAGGTAGTTTGCCTTTTTCCATCCTTTCTTTTAATACATTCATTCAACCTGGGAGCTGAGGCTCCTGATGCTAAAGGAGAAGGTGGCTTAGAGCATTGGAGTTGTATCTCCCAACTGATTACAACAGGAATCACAGAATAGCTGAGGTTGGAAAGCAGCTCTGGAGACCACCTAGTCCAACCCTCTCCTTCCAAGCAAGGTCAGTTAGAGGTTTTTCAGGTCTGTGCCCAGTTGAGTATTGCCTGTTTTCAAGGATGAACATTCCACAGCCCCACTGGGCAACCTGTTCCAGTCTGCTGTCACCCTTAGAGCCTTTTTACTGTTTCTTGTTTAATACAGAACTTCTTGTGTTTCAGTTTATGGCCATCTTGTCCGGTCACTGGGCACCACTGAGAAGTGTCTGGCTCCCTCCTTACTCACAATGCCGTCCTCCTGCCCTGTTTTCATATACACACTGATTCCCCGAGCCTTCTTTTCTCCAAGGTGAACAAGCCCAGCTTTTCCCAGCCTCTCCCTATGTATCTGATGCTCCAAGCCCCTCCTATTTGTAGCGATCCACTGGCCTCACTCCAGTGTATCTGTGTCCTGGAGAACCTGACCTGGCACTGAGGATGTGAGTGAGCACTCTTCTGAATGGTAGCACGGTATTTGGCTGGAGGTTAGTTATTGTAAATAGAGAGGGAAAGAGAGGCTGAAGATCAATATTATTCTTGCCATCAGTTAAAACCCAGTCAGTAGAAATATGGGGAGAACTATCTCCTGGGAACCTTATTTTTAAAATAGAACTGATAAGTCTAGAGAGTACACTGATTGTGTTATACTTTCATTAATGAGAAGGTGGGGGAATTATTCCTGCAGCAGGATCTAAGATAAGCCTGACTTAAGCACTGGTGTTTCATTTACAGCCCAAAAGACATTGTATGTCTTCTGAGTAATTGAAGTGACACTACTGGTCCTTACCACTGGAAAAAAAAAATCCTGTGCAAATCTCTATGGGAGAATATATAAGTGGTTTGGCATTAAATCTATAATGAGTCTAGCTCAGCTGCCCTGCTTTGACTTGTAGTTGTGGCTGATGATAAGCTATTTAGCAGGGTTTTTCCTGTCACTTTATTGTAGTTGATGTTATAAATTCCTGATCCCGTGTTATTTAATGCTGTCTGTAACAGCAGCTTGATCCAACATGATCTGTGAAGTCCAGAGGGTTTTCATGAGATTGCCCATACTCTGTTAAAAGCAGAGAGTAGTTTCCAGAGCAAAACTAAATACAGCCAGATCTCTTCTAGGATTTATGCCTCTTGGCCTGACTGGTTGCTGGGAGATCAGGTCTTTATAAGCTCTTCAAAGTGTAGAGATTAGTGCTGCCATACACCGCTCTGTTATCACTTGTGGGTGGTAAGAAGGGGTGTGGGGGTGGGAGTTGCTACCACTTCCTTTTTGAGCCACTGTTGACAGACTCATGTTTCCAACAGAGCAATTTCCTTCGTTTAGGAACAGCCCTCTGCTCCATTTCCCTACCACCACTCTAGGACAGAAATCATCCCTCTTGTAATAGCTAATACAGCATCTTTTCCGAGTGGAACTTTCCTGTGGCATTTACAATTCAAACACAAAATTGTTTTCTTCCAGAGCTGCTACTTTCTGTACTTTTCAGCGCTGCAGGCTGCATTGAAGTGGTATTTTGTAAAAAAGGTAACATCTTTGCTGTTTGGGAGATGATAGCAGTTTTGTGCCCTTAGCTCTGCAGTGGCATAGGGAACTCATTGCAAATACAAGTGGCAAAGCAAATGGCACCCGGAAGAGGCTAATCCTGCACCCTCTTTTCCCAGTGCTCCTAAAGGATGATTATTTTTAATAAAGTTCTGGTCAAACATTCAGCTCCTAAAGGGAGAAATTGTCAAATACATTGTATTTCTGATGGAATACGAAATCATTGTCTGTTAATCCAAGTAGAAGACTGTAGACTGGCATGTGGGTAGTTTCAGTATGTAACTTGATTTACATAAAAACTTGTAACTAAACATTTTGAGAGCTCTGCACTGTGTTCAGCTAAGACTTGTGTCTGACCTCTGTGCGAGCTGGTTCCCACAAGCTGTGGAAAGAATGATTTGCTCATTGATTGCGTGTAGTAATATACCAGGCATTCCTGATATGCAGATTTGTCTTGTGTAAAACTTCCAGATCTTCTTATTGTTGATTTCTGGACTTTGGCAGAACATTTTTAAAGGGCTTACAAACCATTGAATAAAAATCCACAGAAAATCTCGTTTTTATATCTCTGTCTGTGATCTTAACCATGTTATTACAAGATTAGTGAACATGCATTTCGTGTATCCATGTGTAATTCAAGTCACTGGCTGTTAAGATATACCTCTGGGGAAAACCAAATACCCAAAATACAGTTCTCATGTTTCCATGTTATCTGGTGTCTATTGGTGACTTTTATTAGTATGGAAAATGTATGACAGAGGTGTCACCAGTGTCTTGCTGCAGTAACAGCTTATCTTTGCTCAACAACATGTGTGTGAGCTGTGAAACTGGGGGGGAAAAAAAGCTTTGTTTAGGTGGGATTGCTGTGACTACAACAGGTCTAAGTAATGCTAGTCACTCATTCTGTCCTCACAAAGGTTGCCATCTTCTTGCTTACGATGATTCAAATATGAGCCCTTCCTGAAACACAGTCTGTGATCAGGCTTTAAAATTATCAAAATCAAGCCAAGCAAAGGTTCCAAAGAAAAGCTACCTGGACAATTTGGATTTGTTTTCCACATGTATATGCCATAAATGCTCATGGAAAAATCCACGTATCTACCTATTCTTGTTTGTAGCATTTCAAAATCACTATATACTTCTGGTGGCAGGTCTGCCAATGTGGTAACCCTTGGAAGGACACAAAGTTCTGTGAAAAGAACTATCAGCTGATGTTGGTGATAATTCACAGAGGTTTCACTGCTGACAAAACAATTTGAGTAACCTATGCCCTTGGTACAAATAAGTCTGCATTTAATAAGTAACTAAATAAATATACCACCACCTCAAGGTCCCCTCCTCCCCAAAGAAAGCTCAAGCCAAAACCCAGCAAACAACCCACACTGTTGGGCAGCTGAAAATTTCCTTTTGGGTGCTCAGTATCTCCAGGATCTTCAGAGGAGTAAAGTCTTCCCTTGTAGGAAAGAAAGGACTAAGGGTCATCTGTGGTTGATTAAATGTAGAAAAACAGATGGTGTCTTAAAGCAGATGGGGTCTTTAGCCTTGTGCTGGGACTAAAGTGGCTCTTAACAGTTCTGGATGTCAGCAAACTGTGGAAGTTCTTGCCTTTTGTCTCCTCCTATTTTGATCTCACATTGAACAGAATAGGCTGAAATATTGAGTACTGGGGACAAAAAAAGGATGTGCTGTTAGGATTTGGATTTTATTTCATACAAATATAGTAGCTTTGACTTCTGAGAGTACAGGCTAATTCAGAAATAATATGAGGAAACAATGAAAATGGATGTCTGCACAGCTAATCTGGCTTCAAGTTCATCCTTTATCAAATGCTACTGCAAATCTGAAGCTCTTGCCCTTTTGCAGGAGAGAGGAACAAACCCCAAACCAAACATTAGAGGTAGCTACTAGAGATAATCCCTTCTGATTTTTATTAAGTGTTATGTCAGCTCATGATACACAAGTGTCAGGTTGCCTGTCACTTCAAGAGAAATTGGAACTTGATTATGTGTCCTCTTTACGTTTCTCTATATTTGATTGCAATTTTAGAAATTGAAGAAAAGTCCAAGTCTAAAGGAAATGGAGTTTGTGCTTCTACTAGGCAATTTTCTGGCTCTTACTTAATTTTAAATTACATGCTATAGATAAACTGTGATTTGTTTCTTCTTTCCTGTGTAAGAACAAAAAATCTGGTACTAGTATTTAATCTGTAGCTCTGTTCTGTGATTAAATGTCGCCTGTCATTCTGCAGTTAGGAAAGGTACCAAACACAGAAAGAAACTCAGAAATTGAATTCAGAGAAATGAAGGAAAATATTGGTGAAAGCTGTGATCATTTCAGAGACAAGTATTTGGATGCATTGTGAAGCAAAGGTGCCTTCTTGTGAACCAGACAGAGGGGTCAGAAAACTGGAGAGGGATGAAAGTTTCACTGAAGCATCGCTGATGTTGTACAGTGATCTACATAATGCTTTCTGTGGTCTTGTGAAGGTTCTATATCATGCCATGTCTTACCATGAAGTTGAGGTACAAATCCTAATTTTCCATGAGGTCTTGGGCACTTAGCCTGGGACATCTCAGACTGAACAAAGGCATTGAAATTCTGAAGCACAATTACCATGTAGAATAAGTTTCCATTGTCCGTTGACTGTAAATGTAATGCTGGATAAATTGCCAATATAGTGCCTTTTTAAGAATAGGTGAGTTGGAATTACATTATTACTTCTTAAAGACCAGGGAATTGCTGGGCATTTCTCTGGTCTATGTTCATGATGCTTGTTACAGAGTTACAAAACTCTAATTATCTCAAGAACTGTAAAGACACTTCTTTAATGGGAATTCTGGTATATTTGAAGAACAGTTTTTCAGCATTCTTAAGATTTGAAAAACTGTTAAAAATATCCAGGGTGCCTATGTCTGTTGTACCTTTAAAAACAGTTTTTAAACTAAAGCTTCCTGCCTTGGCTGTTCCACCATGGTCTGCATGAGGATGAGAAAGTGTAGGGAATAATAGAGAGTATCTGTCTGCTTAAGCTGGGAACTCCAAGAGAAACCCATGCATTTATTTTGGCCAAAGAACCACCTGATGCCTTGTTTAGCACTCTGAATGCACTCTGGCTAGACAAGGGGTTGGATTCATGCTCCTTAGGAGTGCCAAAGTGAACTGGTAGTGTTTCTCAAGAGCAGGAAGATAATGTACCATAATTACAGGTTTAGTCTTACTTTGGGTTTTTTGAAGCTGTTAATACTGTGTAGCTGAGGCCAAGGGAACAACCAATTCAGTGTTGCTGCTTTTAGGTTTCTTTCACCGATTATATTCTCTATTTCACAAAATGTGTCTCCTCCTTGAAGTTTTTCATCTTGTACTTTCCTTCATCCTTGTGACTTCATGGAGGCAAATGGGCACAATGCAAATTTACATTTGGGTGTGATCAAATTACTGTTTGGTGGAGATGAGTCTAAATCCTTAATGCTGTAGATGTATCCTTACTCTCAGGAGCTTCAAGGAGGGCTGAAATTCAATGGCTTATTAAGAGTGCTTTGATCTGTTCTTATTAAATTTGTGGCAATGTGTGAGCCTTTAAAAAGAGCTAAAAGGGCTTGTCTTTGCTACTCTGAGAGATGCCCCCCTTAGTCAAAGCTGCTTTTAAAGTTGAACTTTCAGCACTCATTCTGATAAAGAATTCCCCTGACATAGTAATTTCTGTAAAAATGGCTAACCAGCCATTTTTTAATATAGAAATATTTTTTAATGTAAAAATGGCACCCCATATGCATTGTTTACACAGTAGTAAAGTACAGAAAGAATAATATAATTTCTTCATCATTACAGGGACACTTTTAGAAAATTATGATGACATTTGGCGCTTTGGACTGGGAAGTCTGATCTTAAGTTTCAGTACCAGCAGTTTCTGGCCTGGTGCCATGAGCAGGATGTCTGAGGAGGGTACAAATAACCTTTGAAGGAGTGTGATTTTTGTTTTCTTGACAACCAGTTTAAGATTTGTTGGATATAAATTTTAAGCAAAACTGGAAATGGACGCTATTGAAGTTGAGATCTTAGATGAGGACTGCATGACTTAGAAGAAATATGGAGTGAGAATCTGGTTAAGGTCAGTATCAAAAATAGCTGAGAATAAAACAAAGAAATTAGCCCCATGTGTGTTTCTACGTATGGCCACTTGTACATGGAGGAGCTTTAGTAGCAAATATGGGTCAAACTGCAACAGTTGTAGACTATTGGAGGCATGAGGGTCAACATAGCAATGAAGAAATAGCATGATGTTTTGTGGCAGCTTTTTCTTCATTTAGAATGATTTTTAGTAAATGGACGTGTTCCTGACTTTGCTCCCATGGACTGTAACTCAATGCTGTATTTAGATATTGTGATACTGATAAAATCTTTTTCTAGTGTCTCAGGTTTTACATCTTCCCTTTTACCCAGTGCTTATGCTCTGAGCTGGATATTACTGGTTTGTCTGGAGTTCAGCTAAAGCTCACTTGACACCCGGAGTGCTCTGAGTAAGGGGGCACTGCGAGAGGGGATTGGAAATCTCAGTGAAGGTTTCGAGTTGGAGTTTTCTTCTGTAAATGGAGAGCACTCATCTGCACCCCTCTGATAACTGTAGATTGTACTGTGATTAAAAGGATCGAGAAGGAGAAATTGGAAAGGAAATGAAGCTTAAAAACAAAACAACAAAAAGCCCATAGGGTTCCCTAGCAACGGGGATTTATAGAATTTTCTAGTGTGAGACTGCTTTTTGAGGATTTGCCCAAAAAACAGAACCAATGCTTTGCTTTCCTCTTGAGGACATAGGAAAGACAAGTAAAAGATTTTGCTAAGCAACCCTGGGCATGATGAGAAATGGAAGGTCAAGTGAGTTGCTCTCTAGGGATCATGTACTCTTTAGACTTCTGATTTTTATTCTTCAAACGACCCTCTGGAAATTCTGAGAATTCATTTTGTTTTCTGTGCTGAAAATCAAAATCCTTAAGCTGTATAACTTTCTTTCTGTGTGATGATTTCAATTTCCAAATACTTACTGGTCATTCAGTCTTTTTTTATGTTTCACTTTATCCTCTTCCATGGCTAAGGGTTCACTGTTTTGTGGTTGTCCTTCAAGTAACTTTCTTCCTCAGTTTTTCCTTCAATGGTGCAGTGAACCACGTAGGAACAAATTATGCTGGTGTGGGGCAACGGGAAATAGTACTGAGCTTGAGCCAATGCCTTTTCACTTCTACAGTTTGCAGGTGCTGAGCTCATATTGTCCCACAGCTCCTGTCATGTCAGTCTTGAAAAGATGTGACAGCTCACGACATCTTACAGAAGTGCCAGGCAAAAGAAGAGGTTTCCTAATATTTGCAGGATTTGGATTTTCTGAGAATTTGGGGTGGTTTCATACTACTGAGGTTAATTTTTACAGTGCAAGGTACAAGTTTGGTCAGACCTCTAGGCTAAAAATTGTCTGCTTCCCTTGAGCAGAATGAGATATCTGGGTTTTCAGGAGTGTAATTCAAGTGTTTGCATTTGGTCTTTTGTTTAGGTGCCTAGAGAGAAGGATCTGTTCTCTTCCAGTTGTACCTACATGGAAGTCTTTGGCGTCCCTATGAGGCTCATCCAGAAGTGCTTCCATCACAAATGGCAACATGGCTGAAATAGTTGAGAAAAATGCAATCAAAAGTTTAAACTGAGATGTATAACTGATGTTTTTCCATCCCTGTGGCATTGCAAAAACACCTCCTTTACATTAGTTGCCTCGGTACATACTGTGCACGTCTCCTTGTGCTCTAGATAAAAGAGGCAGCCCGAGACTGCACTTTGTTAGCTGGCAGCACTGAATACTGACCTAAATTAAAGCTTCATATGCATAGGGACAGTGCCACATTCAGCTTTGGTTCATGTGACTATGTAGGATAATGGGTTGCCATGGTAAAAACTGTGGTGATGACAGGCCGTGTGATGTCAAGCTAATATAAGATGATTTTAGCAAAATGAAGAAGATACATTGAGAGAAATATTAGGCAGGTATTTTGGATGAATAATGCTCTTCATAGTTAATGAAAGGAAATACTATTCTACCTGCATTAGTTCTCTTTGGCTACTGAATCCAAACCAGATGGGGCTCATGTAAACATCTGGCCATTTGTTCTGATCGGTGTGCTCAGACAAATGGGATCTAATTGATGGAGAAGCATTGTCATTTCATTTCATTCAGGCAATTTATGAATTTCCTAAGATTGAGCTAAATCACAGATGCTTCTGTGAGTGGAAGAATACTGTGTTTGGTGAAAAAACAAGTGTGTCCGGGGAGATGTGTTGGTCCTCATTCTTGTCATTCAACTTTGCTAAATTGCTCCTCTTTTGAGAAGCATGAGGTAGAATGTCCATCATTTTCCAAGATTTGTAGAGGTACAGTGAAGTCTAGTGGATTCACACTAAGGTTTATTAGATATTGAGATATAAAGAAGGGGCATAAGGGACCTGTATCTGTCATTCAAGCACTCTAAGATGAGCCTTACTTTTATTGTGGGATCTGTCAGTACCTGATTGTTCATGTAGTAACAAATTTTTCAAAATGTATACCATTCTAGATAGGCAGTTTTCTCACTGCTTACTTCATCAGACTTAGTTCCGTAACAACTTCTTAGCCAATTTGTTTATTTCAATACAGTTGTGAGTAAATAGCGAGAGAGATACAGTATTAAACAAAAGGAATTATTACTTTTAGTTCTGAGGAATGAACATGTGAGGCAGACTGTTATCAAATAACCAAGTCATAACGTAAAATTGCTTAGAAATGCACTGAGGAATAAATGAAGTGGAGAGGGCAGAATGCCACTTAAGTGAGTTTTTTATACTTAAATTTCACCTGAAGTTTTTGCTCGCAGATATTAAGCCATTTCCTGTAAAGAGGATGCTAAGATGTTCATGTTCTAGCAATGGTCAATTTATAAAGCAGTAACAGCCATAAAATGGGCATGTGGGCTGCAAAGTGGTAAAACCACTAGTTGTCAAAGGTGTTTGGCAGAAAATGGTATAAAACTTTCTTGACTCTGTAAGAGCAGTTTATTGGCATGGATAAAATGGTGATAGGGCAATATAGAATTTAAGAGACATTTATTATAATAGTCATTTACCTGTTAGCCCCCTTTTACTGAAGATACCTACCCATTAACTCAAAGCATGGTGTCCTTTTTTAATTTTCTTTTAAAAAGGATGAAAAAAGCTTGCACTTGACAGCTTGTTTACAGTCTGAGCAGATCTCCTGTCTTGTGAACTCTTAGACTGAGAGAAATGGCTGCAGGTTTCCTTTAACACTTGACCTTATGTCCTTTCATTCATCACATCTTATTGTTGGTGTCATTTTCATCCAGAAAAAGTTATTTTCAAAGCTTCCTTTCAGCTTTTTCTCCCCGCTCTGGTTTCTAAAGTTTTTTTCCCAAATGGATTTTTTTCATCTCTGCTGCATGTTGATTGAGGAATGAAGCTTTAAAATCCATAAAATATAGATGGCTGCTGTGTTGCTTTTTCGCAAAACAAGGTTGAAGCACATGAACACTGGTGGTGGTGTGATTTAATGACTGTTAGGAACAACTCACTGAAGCTTCCTAATGCTTACTCCTTCTCTGCTGTGATGTTTGGCCTTCTGCAGACTCTCTGGGTCCCAAGGTTGGCTGAGGCTGAGGTGAAGAGTTCACAGTGGGTTATGACTGTCTCAAATCATCATCCCTGGGAGGAACATGGTGTATTTTTTTAAAACACTTTCGACAAATATTCATACCTTTCCTTTACTTGCCTGTCTTGCATGTCCACATTGCCTAAGTTGACTGTATATATGGTGTGTATTTAATTTGTTGGATAACTGGTCTTCGTTTGTTACCCCTGAAATGGGTAATACCCATTTTTACACAGTTCTTGGCTTTATATTTATTTTTATCTGCCCGTTGGTGAGTTGTTGACAGCCTTTGGATCTCCAGAGTCAGCCATGTCACCTGGTGCCTGTATGCCCTCCGCCAGGGGATGTTTGTGTGGGTGCTTTTGTTTGGTTTTATGTGAGATGGTGTGGGTTGGGCTTTTTTGGTTGGTTTTGTTTTGTTTGTTGTTTTTTTTTTTTTTAAAGAAAGAGTAGCCTGTTCTGAGATGTTTAATGTGCCTTCTGCTGAAGGGTGATATGTGGCCTTTGCAGAGCAGCTGCTGGGAGCTAATCTTCTAGTGCTTGACCTACCCAGACCTGACCCCAATTGTTCCCAGTGAGTGCCTGGAGCCTCCTCTCAGTCATTCCATGCAGAAGAGACCCTATAACCCTTGGGGAATTCCTGCAGTAGTTACTACCACAATGGGCATTGTGAAGATCAGACAGTACCATTGAGGGAGGTCATAGTTTAAAAGTTTCATTGGTGACTACCTAAAAAAATCCTTTATATGGGGTATATCGACGGACCAGAGAGCTGCATATTTATTATCTCAGGAGACAGGAACTAAGAAATCTGAGTAGCTTATGAATAGAACTATAGAATAATTCAGGCTAAGGCACAGAATCTACTTCTCTACTCATGTTGCTGTGATGGTAGCTTTAAAAAAAAAGTTATATATCTATTCTTTCCATGTCAAAACAAAACCATCCCCTCTCCCCACAACTCCCATACCAAAAATATCTTCAGTAGAATTTCAACATAGAATTTAACAGGATTGAATTAGGGGAGAATTAGGCTATCAAGCAAAAGACAGATTACTTTTCTTCTAAAAAGAAAGCAGTGAAGTACAGAATACTGTGCCAGCCTCTAGCTACTGAAATATCATGAATTGGATTTCCCTCCCTTTCCTTCTCCACCTCCTGTCTTCCCACCCAGCCTGCCAGGTTAATTCCCTGGATTCACACATCCTGGGCTGCTGCCTTCAGAGTCTGAGAAGCTGGTTGGTGCCAGCTGGGGTTCTGTGTCCAGATGTGTGGCAATGAGGATTGGTTTTTGATTCGTGACCTGGTGCAGATTCCGTAACTGCTGCAGTACCTTGAGCTGTGGGAGGATTTCTCTCTGCTGCACAGCCCTCAGTGTCAGCTGCAGCTGCCTCAGGCAGTGTTTGAAATCAATCTAGATCTCAGTGCACCTTACCCTGCTCTTGTCCATGGGTTTACTGCTGTCAGTCTCCTCCTGCTCCATCTTCTCTGCTTTCTGCCCTCAGCTGCTCTTTTCCCATCCCTCATAATCACTTTCTTATTCTCAGCCTACTCCAATCAAGTGACATGATTTATAATACTGAGATGAGTATGGGGAGTCGACACTGTTTTCTATCTCAGGGATTTGATGCATCATTGGAAATTGGAGAAAGTTAATTAGTCGGGCTATGCACTCTTTCCATACCAGCTTACTCCACTGTGCTGAGATGAACCAGTGGAAAAAACCACAGGCTCCTTCTCTTCCCTAAAGAGACTCAATGAAACAGAGTTCCTTAGGGAAGCGTGGAAGTCAAGGCACTTTTTGGTCTGTCTGTTTATTTCCCATCTTTACCAAGCTTATGTGGAGCAGAGGTGCAGACTTTTGCAGCAGTGGGTACTTTATCAAGTAAAAAATACTACAATCTAATCTCCTTTCGAGGAGCAAAATAAATAGATTTCTCTCTTCAGCCAGCATCACGTAGCGTTTTGAGGACTTGGGAAACAGCATTGTCTGCTAAGTATCATGACTTAAAATTGTTGGAAACATGAGTATTGCTCTTAGAAGTCAGAATAAAATACATGGTTTAGATTTGTGCATCATCCAAGTGTTTCTGGGCAGCTGAATTCATTCTTGTTTGTAGGCTGCGATGTTTTAAATTTCGTTTCACAATTTTATTTGAAAGTTATTTAAGGTCGAGTACAAAAGTATTTCTTTATCACTGCTGTGCTTCATGTAAGCCTCCAAGAGAGAACACATCCTTAGCTCTTCTCATCAAAAATGTGACCTGCTGTTCACATTTTCCAAGATGTAAACCCCTGGTTTTTAGTACTTTTCCTAGGCATCTAGTCAAATGGGTCCCTTCGGCAGTAGTTTGAGGGAAGGGGTAATTCCAGGTAAGCGGGTGTTGTGGCAAGTATTAGCTGGTGTCTGTCTTTGCTACTAAAAGAAAACAAAGGAGAGAAAATGAGAGCTGCTAAGGCGTGACCTTGTGTTGACAGATACCTGGTGAGCGACGGCATTTCAAAGCTGAATGTCGCAGCCAATCCATTCTGGTTACTCCAGAGGAAAAGACATGAAGTAAAGGCCTTACAAAGAACGCAGTCTTACTTGCAGGGTTGGGGGAGGGTGTAAAATGGCCCAGACAACTTGTGAGTCAGTCCCTTAGGTGCCGTTTTGAAGGTTGCAAACAAGGGTAACAAAAGTCTGTGTTTGCCAGTAAGTCAGTGAGAGCTCAGTAACGTGCAAAGAAGCAAACACTTTCCAGTGGAGGTCAAAACTTCACTCTGACTTTCAGTTTACTTAATTTTCTTTTTTTTTCTGCTGGCTTCAGCAGATCACATAGCCATCGCTTCCCAAGTGAAAGATGCATTTGAATTCTAGAAGTAAATGATGCCTGTCAGTGAGGGCAGACATTGTACTACCATGGTTATCATGGTCAGCCTGGTGCCCGATGAGATTGGTGGGCTCCCTTGGACTTCAGTGAGCTCTCCCCCATTGAGGCAGAAGGAAATACACCTTTCTGCCTCTGATTTGACTCAGGAAGTCTTGTACTTTAAATTTCTAGCTATATTCTGCTCACAGGCCTGTATTTTATATCTATATATATTTTTATATATGTAAGTCCTTTCCAATGGTTAGCTTGTATTTTTATATCCTTCTGTACAAGTGCAGAATCAGTGTGAGAGGAAAAGTTTAGGTTAAAAGTGGTTGCACATATCTATAGTATTGCACACTGGAGCTTTCTGCATTTTTTCCCCTCAGCATTTGTCCTCTGGATATTTGCTCTCCTTACTGAGTATTTTGTGGTGTTTTCTCCTGCCCCCTTCCCCCACCATAGTTATTTATTTTTATCAGATTTTTTTAGCCTTAGATCAAGTACTCTTTTGTCCTTGCTTAGATGTGGAAGACATTGCCATAATTGGAATTTGCAATTCCAAGATGGAATAGATGGGGAATAGACGCAGAGAATAGCTGTTTTTAAGAGGATATTTGTTTTCTGTACTGAAGTCCCTTTTCCCCCCACCATAACCTGGCATGAAATTGAATGTTAGCAGTCAAAATTATATGAATGGTTATGTGTCTAACCTAAATACAGAAATATTGTACTCTTTTTTTCTTTGCCCAGGGTCAATAATCTGGTTGTAGATTGCATTTATTCAATAAGACTTTTTAATTTTAAGTTTGTTTTTTCTTCTCTCATGTAAAAACAAACTTTTTTCAGTAAAGCAAACAGACTGGACGAAGCTCAGATGACTTGATAATGTATCAAGTGTGGCTGCCAGGGAATGGGGCCCAAGACTTTTTTTTTTTCCTGTCAGCTGCTTTGAAAAATGTGTGTTTGCTTTCATAATGGAGCTGGAGTGCAGATGAGCGCATGAGGTAGGGAGCTAGCTTATCTCTTTACACAAAAAACTTTCTTAGGAAAACATGCTGATATGTGCACAGTCATAATTAGCAATTATGGCAATTTCTGAAAGAGCAAAGTCAAATTTAACTATAAAAGGAGTGCAGTCCTCCCCCCTCTGTAGAAAGTACTACCTCAGACCTAAGCTAGTAAAGAACAAGAAGAGAAAACTAGAGGCAACAGATTTTGTTTTGCACCCAAAGTTACTTTCAGTTCTAGCATGAAAAATGTTTGACCTCGGTTCATTGCTAATAAAATCGATTCACCTCCTGTCCTGTCCTTCTCTGTAAACTGTGCCAAATTTTTACACTGCAAATTTGTTGTTCAAGCTACTGCAAAAAGCAAAGTTATTTTCTGAAAATGTGAGTTCTCAGACTGGAAGTTGACTTAGGAGAGTACGTACAGCTCTGGGAAGGTCTGTGCTGCGCGTTAGTAGAGCAGTTCTCAAGTATTAAATTAACAGGATAACTCAATGTGTTACCAAACCTACACAGATTATGAGTGCTGCTCTTGCTGCTCCTTCTCCCCTGTAATTCATCTCCCACCTTATGTGGGGCTCTTATCTTGCAAACAGTTGTTTGTGGTGAAACTGCACGTAAGTGGCTCTCTTTTGTGTTACAGAGCAGAAATTGAGAGTAGATAAGTGTTTGATTCTCTCCTGAACGCAGTGTTTACTGCTCTGTTCTTTGTGTCGTGCCATGGCAAGTTTTGTAATGAGGAGCATCATCTCCGTCCATTCCTGTCCTATAAAGCTGATCCTCCATGATGGAGTTCATTCTGCAGTGCCAAGGTGCAGCTTTCTTCTGCAAACTACTTGAAGGCTTGCCTCTGTATGAGAGCCTGTGATATTCATCTGGGGTTTTCTTTTGGCTGGGAAACCTGTTTGTGAGTGGGAGGGAGTTGAGGGACTGTAGATTTGTTGTTGTTGTTGTTGTGGCAGGTTTGTTGTCTAGAAAAACTTCTTCCTGTTGAATAAAAACATTTAATTTCTCTGGTTAAGTATCTTCAGAGGAATCTTAAATTTCAAAATGCAGAATTAAGGATAGATAGCATTATTTATGGAAACTATTTTTGGTCCATTTTTCACTTCACTTTTTAAGGGGACAGTAAAACTTTTGGAAAGCAAAAGGTAGATCTGAGGTGTCAAAAAAAATTATTTAACACTCTTCAGCAAAAGTCTGTTTCTGCCACTTTTCACTTTTTTTATTTGTGTGAATATAGATCAGGCACTTTGTTCCTCTAGTCCTTAACTAAGATCTCTTAAAGGAATATTTATTTCATTAACAAGTTTTACTTGAAAGCAAATTATATACAGGGTTCAACTTTATAGCATTCAATTTACCATTTATGGTTGTTCTTTTGCAAGATTTTAAGCTCAGGTCATTATGACACAGAATGCAAATGCTGTATTATCCTCACTAAAGTTGAGGAGATATGAAATGTTTTTGACATTTTCCAGAATAGCTGCTGCTATGCTGTCTGAAAGATCAAATCTGGATGGGAGCTGCAGTGCCATAAGATGAGTAGGAAGAAGTAAAATTGGAGAGATTTTATGTTGTGGGGTTTTAATGATTTATAGAAACTGATGTCTTATATGCTGATTTGGGACTAGATACCCATTTTTCCCATCCCGAACACCGCCTTTGTAGCTAATTGTGAAATGACTCAGCATTATCTATCAGTATAGATTATTATACATCAAAATCTGGCACCCTAGCTTTATGCCAGCCAGGGTACAGCTTGTGCTTGGAAGACACATTGCTTTTATTTTAGAAGGCAAGTTCTTGAGACAAAGCAAGTCTTCAGTGACCTTTGACTGTACTGATTGAGGCAACTTCTGTAATGTCCTGTATTATGAGAAGGTGGGGTGAGATTTTATTGCTGGTCATTGCTTCTGAGCTGAGTACACAAAAGAAACCAGCCAACAGATTTGCTATGGAAATAATTGGTATATTAATGTTTACTTTCAGCTGTGATTTGCAGTTGGTCATATTGTTAGACTACGGGTTTTCTTCTCAAGAAAATATTTATTACCATGTGTTTATGTGCACAGTACAGTCCCTTCCCCTTCTTTTTCTCTCACTGAAGCATCAGTATTCAGACCTCAGTTCTGCCGGTCTGGAAATTCAGAGCTGAAAGTGAATTCACTATGAACATGGCTGTGCCCTTTCCAGGGGTGTGTTCCTACATGATGCACGAGCTTTGCTGGGCTTTACTATTTTGCTGTTGAGTGCTGGCATCCCCAGAAGTGCAGCAAGTGGTGGCAGTGGCAGATGCCTCTCTATGGTGCTGCTGATCAAACTCTTATCTGAATGCTGTGCGATAATGCCTCGTGCTGTGTAATCAGTCACTGAAACAGACTGTGATGGAGTATCACTGCATTTCCACTGTCTACAGTCTGCCACCTGCACACCCAAGCACTTTGCTTCCTATAAAAATACAGGTATTGAAGAAGGGTCCCATTTATTCTTCACATAACTAGAAATAAAATGCAAGAGAGTTGAAAACTGGGGAGGCAAAAGACCACAAGGTATTTCTGAGAGCGGATAAGTGAGGGACTAAAGGAAGTAGAACCACCAACGGAAAGGGGGCTCTGACATAAACATCACTTGCCTGCAACTCAGCAGCAGCAAAATGAAGACAAGTTAAGAAACATACTGCAGCTTCAGTAAAATGTGATAGCTTTGGGTACTGTGAATAAGACATCAATTCCTATTTGCGGTCTGCATGCTGCATATGTCAAAGTGTACATTGCCTTGTATAAATACCAAGTATGAAAGATGAGAGGCATAAACTTTATAACATTTAGCGTGATTTTCTTCTGTAGGTCTCCATGTACTCTGCAGAGGAAGGGTAGAGCAACTCTTTTCACCCCTACACATCTGTTTTTTGGAAACAGTAATGGAAGCATATCAGTAACTTGCAAAAGGTGTCATGATATGTCGGACCTCAGAAGAGCTCTGTCCTCTTCTGCCTCTCCACACAGTTCTACATGTATAAGCACACACTATGTAGAACAGCTTCGGATACTTTGCAAAAAACCAGACAGTGGAGGGTTTTTCTATTTAACTTTTGAATGGCTAGAACTCCCTACTAGTGCAGGAAAAGAGGAATGAGAATATGTTCACTCGTAATATGAGTGAACAAATGGTGTGTGGAGATGTGCTTTTAGATTGTCAAACCACTGATTGTATCTTTAAGTTTTGCTATATCAGTGGGACTTTAGCCTGGGTATTAAGTCCATTGTGTTTTTTCATTGTAATATGGAACATGAAGTTGGAACTGCTCACAATTAAAACATCTCCATCCTCTCAAGCCCACTGGGGCTTTCATCATTTAATTGTTCATTGTGTCTGAAAAATTCAGGCACGTCCCCAAGGGCTTCTCTGCCCTCCTGGGTACCCCTGGGAATCCTGCAAGCAGAAGGAAGGCAGAAAGCCCTGCATGTTGAAGTACTCCTTTAGCGAGCATGCTCAGGGAGAGATGCGTGCCTGGGATACAGGGCAGAGAGGAGCAGGGTGGGGGAATTGAAAGCTCTTTTAAGATGAACATTGCCATGGAAACCACCGCCTTCCCTCTGTGTGTGTGCAGAGCTATGTTGGACGCTCACCTCTTGTGAAGTCAAGCTCATATCTCAAATATGCGATGCAGAAGTGCCTCAGAGGTCCCTGGGGCTGTGCCTGCAGGAAGTCAGCACTGCCTGAATAGGGCTGCTTCCATCTCCACAGCTGGGTGGTCTAATCAAAGTCTACCTAAGCTTTCATGGTTTGCTGTGAGAGGGACCAGGTGCGGTGCCTTGTCAGGCCTGCTCTGATCCCTGCCGAGGAAGAAAGCATGACCAAGCCATGTGGGAAAGGGAATCTGTATCTTTTTCCCAACTCTGGACCTGAGTTCCTTGTTGAGCCTTCATATATCCAGCTGTAAAATGGTATGGATATTTTGGCTCCGTTTTTTTTTTAATGAGCACAAAAGGTCACGTCAGCAACACTTACGACAAGAAGTCCTCCACAAAACCCTCTCTAAGTTAATGAAAGAATGGGCACAACACCTGAAGTTGCTCCATGTGCTGTAGAAGAGGCATTTAGTACAACCTTCCGTGTCTCTGCAGCCAATGAGTGTTTGCATGGCAGGATTTCTACTCGTAATCCAGTTGCTAACTTCTTTGTCAAAGAAATCTTGAAATTCTCACCCATTCTGTGCAAAGGTTTTAACGATTTTTTTTTTTTTTTTTCCCCTTGCAACTCTGGGACACAGAACCCATGGTTGTGTTTCTACAGGAAGGCACTGGACACCTCTGGCTGGGTTGCTAGTCATAAACATCCCTTTTGGAGATATCCAGGCCTTGCAACAGAGCAAGTCAGTGTGGCATAGAGTTGGGCAGAGAGGACCTGTGCCCCACCTCAGAGGCACAAGGATGCCTGATGTCTGTTGGATTTAGACATGTAAACGTACCTGAAAAGTCTTGCATTTATTATGGGGTTTGTTAGTTTTACCTACACAGTATTGTGTTGTACGTTTTAATTTTCTTTCCTGAATCTTTGGATCTTCTATAAACGATTATTTTTTTTTTCTTGTTGAGATTTAAGTCTGTTCTTACTTCTCCTTCTGTTAAAGAAAATAGAGTGACCAGATCAATGTTTCTGTATACAAAGCTGGAATAATACTTGTACTTTTCTACTATTGTTACACATCTCCTTTGTTTCAACCTGATGCAGGTTAAACAAAAATTTAGACTGAAAACGTGCTTAAATGTTGTGACCATACTTTACTTTCTATATTTAGTGAGCTTTGACTTCCCCCTCTTAAAAACTTTTATTCTATGGAGAAAATGAAAGCTGGGAGTCTGAGTGAGGAATTGGACTCCACAAGCTGGAATTCCAGGAGAAACTTTGATTCTTAGTACTGGATCTACCAATCTTTAAAACTTTGGCACTCCTTATGACACATATTTCTTGGTCTCTGATCCCTGTGGTTATGAAATGGAGATATCACGTCTTCTTTCATCTCACTAGAGGCAGTCAACCTCTTGGCAGCATAAGGAAAAGATGTTTCTAATTACTGTTTGCTTCATGCTAATGCTGCTTTCAAATACTGCTAATGATGCAGCAATAGTTTTGAACCATCCTGTTGGTTTTCTGTGACCTTGTGTGCTTCCTTATTGCCTGTTGCTGTTAGTGTGTGGCACTGGAGGATATGGGGAAAACAAGAGACCAGAATCCATCAATTTTGCAAGACTTGCATTGCACTGGGAACGGAGATGAGCCGTTTGGTGACTGACATTTACAATAAGCCCCAATACGCAAGTCTTGAAGTTCTCCCAGCTCAGAGTAGGTGTAAATGAGGGAGGTGTGACGACTGTGAGATAATTTAGACTGTTGGCACCCTTCTGTGATCTACGTGAAAACTGTTATGAAATCTTCTAGTTGAATTTATATTAAAAAGTGGAGCTGTAGGGGTAAATTCGGAGAGTCTATGTGCAGAAATTTAGGACCCATGTATTCCTTTAATAGGCATCATACGGTTTATGGGCTGCCCTTAGGAAGATTCTGGAAAAGCGTAGTAGTTGCTCGCTGTTTCTGTATAATAAAGGATGTTTAACCTCCCTTATACACTGTATATTACGTCATTGTAGTATATTTTTCAGAAAACTTGTGTTTTAGGTTGGGTTTGTGATAGTGAGTGTACAAAACCGTAATTAGCATCTGTGACTTCATTGTTCTTGGAGTGTGATGGGGTTCGGATGGGAACTTCAGTCATTGCTGCTTGAAATAAAGTTAGTAATTGTTTTGGAAAAGCACACAGCTTGCAAGATTGGATATTTAACTCCAAGGCTTTCCTTGTCTGGGCATAGATAAAGTTACTATGTAAAGGTGAGTCTGCTGAGGAGAATAAAGCACCCAACATCCTGCTGTTATGAACTGCAGAGATGGTTTTTAATAAGGAGGCAGAAAACTAGTTTTTATCGGGGTGGAGGATGCTGAGAGCTGTGGATGATGTTTTATTGTGTTCCAGCTTAATGATGCAGTGCAGGAAAGTCAGTGCTGAATCAGAGCTGCTCTGTAATCATTCATCAGGGTCAGGAGAAGGGTGTTCTCTGCAGTGGGAACATGCTGTGCCTGAGCTCCAGGGGCGACGTTGCTGGCCAATATATGAGTGTTCTTCCAGGATAATGCTGCATAAGAAACAGGGAGAACGGATAAACAATTTGCTGTCCTTGGGGCTTGGGTTCTTGCTGAAAGGGATTTGAGAGGGACCTTTTCATTGCACAGACATCTGTCTTCCCAGTGCAACTTGTTTACTTTAGCACGTTGGCAAATAAGTATAAAAAAAGATGCTGAAGCAATATGCAGGTTATTCCCTTTTCCGTAGAATCCCAGACAGGGCATAATTTTGAGGAAGCACCTTAGTTCTCAATAAACTTCATGAACTGAAAATCTAGGCAAACAAAAGAACTTGGGGTCTGGCATTACACCTGCCCTGCTACAGACCTTTGGTGGTTTTTGTCATCATTCAGAAGAAGAAAAGAAAGAATGCAAATGATGTAAGTTCAAGAGGAGTAGCAATAGCTAAGAAAACAACACTGGGATAAATTTTACATGGAGGAAAAGCAAAAGGCCAAAAAAATACTGTACTGTTAGATGTAACAAAGAGAAATATTGAAGCTGGTACTTTTAAAGTGTTTAGAGTAGGGGTGTAGGAAAAGAAAGCCGTGCTGGCTATGGCAATACTTTGTTCTGTGACCTTGAGTGAGTCTCAGTGAACAGAAAAAAAATTTTAAAGACATTTGGATCACTCAGATTTTCAAAGAGATTGGATGGTTATACCTACCCTCAGAGATTCTCACTGTTCTCTCACCAAAGGAAAAAGAGGATTTAGCACTCTTCTATTTTGAGGAAATGTAACTAGTAAAATTATGCTAGAGCATAATGGAGAGTGACCAGATTCACCAAGTAAATGATATGGGAAATTAAGAAGCCAATGACTTGTTGCCTTTTGCAGAAGAAAGCATTCAGCAGTTGTTTTCTCTTTGGTAGAATTTCTTTCAAGTCAGGTTTTTAATTTCCTTTTTTTTTCTATTTTCTTTTTTTCCCCAGAGACAAAGTAATCACTCCTATTATCTGAACTCAAAGCTATGATCTAAAGGCTTATACTAGTCCAGAACACAGCATTTGCCAATTATCTCCACATTGGAGTATGGGTTTTTCATTGCAGTAATATGGAGCATGTGAGTAGGGTGAGCTGAACAGAGCAAAGGGCCACGGTGTCTTGTGTCATTCCCCTTGCCTCTTGTGCAGAGAGGAAGACTCATGGAATGGTCTGTTCCTGTAAATGAACCTGTGTGCCACAATTTTGGCACTGCTGCACTGATTCTCTGTTAGTGAAGGGGTAGGTCTGGACATTTGTTCCCAAGAGATCTGAATTGGTATTCCAGGGGAGGAAAGGTGGTCACACAGGATATTTTTTGGGGGGTGAGGGACCACAGCCTAAATCCTCCTAGAGAATATCCTGTGGTTTCCTTCTCCGCCTGTAAAGCCTTGCAGCGTGGCACATTTGGAAAGAGATGGAAGACATGGGGATCAAACCTCCCGAGGAGGAGCAGGGATTTGAACTCTGCTGCCCATGGCTCTGATGGGAACAGAGAATGGGAGCAGACATACCACATCACTCACTAATACTTCTCTCTCATGGCATCCATAAAGCAGCAGCATAGTAGTGTTATGGGTCAAAGGCACTATTAACCCTGGATTTTGCTACATGCCAGTGTCCTATTATCCAGCTGTGTTACCAACAGAAATGCATGGGGGAGTTGACTTAAACACTATCTTCATGACCACAAGACAGGTAGGCAGAAGATAAAGTTCTATGGCCATAAAGAAATATTCAACAGAAGCCTGGTGAATAGCTTGCTAAAATCCTCATGGCATCCTAAATATATTTGAGGGAAGAAGACTAAGGATAAAGGACAATGGGTCATAGCTAAAAGTCAGCCTTCCATGCAACGTGTAAAACTCTTGAAGCAAATTAGAGTATTTGTAAGAATTTGTCTTATGTCACATAGGCTGAAACCTGCTAGGAAGCAAGTTATACGGCTCTGAGTCAGATGTATCCAAGGAATAATAATAGCATTTAGGAGCTCTGGGGAAATAAAGAACTACAGTAACTCAGCCCCCGGAGGAAAACCAAAAAGGGAGGGGAAGGAAGAAAAAAACCCCCAAACTAGTAGCTTAACAGCCTTGGTCCTGAGGAGTAATTCTTCCAGGCAGCGTCGTGCAGATCATAAATTTATGCTTTGCAAATTGTTCTGGAGACAATTGTCCCTTTAAAGGGAGATCCCATTCCAGGCATTTTCTTCTGAATAAGTACAGCTTGTGCAAATGAGGAAAGCTTTGCTTTTTTACTGGAACCTGGGGAGCCTGTTTTGTAATTGGAACAAACACAGGAGGGAATCCCTAATGCTCACAACACCAGTTATTCTGCACAGAGCTTTCTCTGTTACCAAAATATCCATGACCTTTTTCTGAATTGTGGGGAAGGGGTTGAGCATTTGCTCAGCACTGATGGGAAAAGAAAGATCCAGAAGGTAAGGTTACACATGAGCGCATCAGTCTGGAATACGGTCCTGCTTCTGTGGAAGGCTTCTAATATGACTTGAGGCAGGTTAATTAATTCTCTGACTTACCCTAATGCCAAACAGCAGTGATAAAGCCACTTCCCTCACAAGGGTACTGTAATAACTAATGCTTTCTGAAGTATTTAGATATCAACGGTGAGGAGTAGCAAAGGAAAATAGATTCTTCCTGGTTTGAAATGTATAGTTTACAGTCTGTGCTTATTTAGCTGTGGTAAATGAGCTGTAGCATCTCATAGAGAAGATCTGAAACTAGATCTTTTTAGTTATTAAAGTTATCCGTTTCTGGCACTTCCCCCCATCCTTCTAATACGTTGTTGTTATGGCAACAGTGTTTCTGTCAAGAGATTCATATGAACTACTAAACCCTCCTTGCATTTTTACCTGTTTTGGTGCAGTCAAGATACTTTAATGCATATGTTAGAGGGTTTTTTTTGGTTTTGTTTTTCTTTTTTTTTTTAACCAGGACAAATTTAATCATAATTTTGAGCAGTGCTTCACTTGCTCAAAGAGGAGGGCTTTGACAAAATCATCACATCTGCTTTTAAGTACTGGGTTTTTTTAACACAACCTATATTAAAAAACAGCAGTTATTACTGTACTACAACAACAGTGTTATATTTCCTCTTTAAATGTCCTAGAGTTGGACAAAGAGGCCTTCACAGCAACCTTCTTGCAACTTCAAATAATTATGGAGGAGTGGAAGCAGTGTAATCAAGTTCACACATAATTTGCTGCAAAGGATTGTGTTTCGTTTTACTGTGGCACATCCTATTTATAAGCTCCTGCATTCCTCTGACAAGGCCTCTGGAAGGAGGAGATGTCTCAGATATCATAGGACGTGTAGCTACACACAGAGCAATGTCAGAGCTTGCTGTTCATCCCCCCATAATAAACAATAACAGCAAAGTGGCACCCTGACAGGATCATGAAATAGTCATGAAGATGGTAGCAAAGTGTTATTGGGTCTCCTAACCAAAAGGAATAGAGGTGTGTGATATTACAAGCTTCCAGGTGGCAGACTGTGGAAAAGACAGCTTCATGATCTGCTCTTATGAATCCTAACCACTGCATGTCACTGATGAATGAAAGGTATAATTATTTAGAGGGGGAGGGTGCTTTTAATTTCTTTGAGTGATATTTCGCTAGTTGGCCATGTTAACTCAAGATGCATCAAGAAATATTTTCTGGGCAGATAGAGTAGAAGCTTATGCACATTTGTGTTGTTCAAGTGCTTGGTGTGTTCACTTATTTTCCTTAGTTGGGCCTCAAATCTTAGTTTTTATTGCCTTGAACATACCAGTAACTTAGTTCTTTTCTGTAAAAATGGATAGAAATCATATCATGAACAAATAGGTTTTGACCATGGTTTATTTCATGACACATCACAGTAACACTTTATACTGATTCGTGCCTTTAACTTTCTGATATTTGTTTGGGAAACTTTCCTCAAGATGGATTTCTTTGTCACATCTGAAAGGTTATTTAAATCTGAGGGCTGTAACTGGAAATCCTAGTCTGTTAATTAATTGTTGACTACAGTGGGTCTTGGGCAGTTCCTTCTTCTATGATACGAAAAATATAAAGTGCATCCTTATGTTAGATAAACATGTTAACTTTTATAATAGTATTCCTAACTTAAACCTTAGTGAAAGGATGATCTTGGGCTGCCCTCACTGAACGCAGCTTGAAGCACAATTTGTAGTTGTAGAGTTCTAGGTGTGCTGAAATATTCACGTGTGTGTTTGGGGTTTGGAGAAGAAGCAAAGCCATGTTGGTTTAGTTGAAAAAAACTGCCACTACTCTGAGCAAATGCATCTGAAGATATTTATCTACTCTTTGTTTCGTCAGCTGTATAACTTTCAGTCTCTACGTTGGTTTTGCGGCTAATGAACCGTTACTAGTACTGGTCTCAATAACCAGCTTCTATGACTTTTGTGTATAATTTCAACCTGCAAGAAGCCCTTTGAGAACTTCTTTACTTCTCCTCTTGTTTTTAGGCTGCATATATGTATCCTAGTAATCTGGTGCGCTAGCAGTGAACCCAACAGTAGATGTTTTCATCTACTGAAGCCTTTACGTCTACATCATGTGTTGCCTGTCAGGTTTGTCTGGGACTAGATTTAGCCTGGTCTTCTGGACGGAGTCCTGCCATCAAATGGGCTTCAAAGCTGGCTGAAGGATCAGTCATTGATTCAGACTGTTCTGTGCCAGTGAGAGTTCGGAACGCAGTCACTGAGCACTTCTAGAGGTGGTGCTATTATTGCCCTCATGTCCTGTAGATATGCAAGGTGCAACAGGCTGTAGTGCACTTTGCCCAGCTTCTATATCTTTTTAATCACATTTCCCAAGTGTTTTTTTTTTCCTTTGTTGCTTAAGCTAATCCTTTTTTGCATATGAGGAAATACAAAGATCATAACCAGCTCTGATGGGTTCTTGTACTGGGCGCTTTACCAGTAGCACAGTGACTTTAGAAAATCTTTATAATGTAACAATAAGCACTTACACAAAAAAATGTAAGCTTGTTTTAAACCAATAAAATTTAGTTTTGTCGTTAGTGGTGTTTATCGTTTGTTGGCATTCGTTAGCTGCCCCAAGTTGATTTGCATTGCAAATTAATTTAATTTCCTGTGGATGACTAAAAGTGTGTGCCAGCTATGTTATTCATATGTAAATATTCTTTTGATTAAATCCATCCTCAATTGCTAATGACCTGAAGTGCTTTGATGTTTATTCTTCTACAAGCTTGTGGACAAGGATTTTAGCCATATTGTACTTTTCAGTGGTTTATGCTGTTTCCACTGGGTCTTTTATTTTTCCTCATTAAAAGTGACTACTGCAACATTTCCTGTGGCTAACAGGGAACATGGTTCCCTGTATGTCAGAGTTCATAGTATGTTTGATGGAAAATGTTGTTTTGGTGGATTTCTTAAAATCAATTGGAACACTTTCAAAGACACTTTTTTTCCCTAGGTTAAAATTGAGATGAAGATGATGTCAACTTCTGAATTCTGGCAAGAGAGTTTTTTCACATTCTTACATGCTATTCCCAAGGTGCTCATTACTGGGCCAACAGTTTTCTAGCCAGAAGGTAGAAAACTTTCTTCTCCCCAAAGAAAACTGGGATTTCTGTTTGAAACTATCATGCTGGTTTTATTTCTATAGCTGGTGATTAGGAAGACAAACTTTCATGTTAAGAAGTACAGATGACTCGGAGGCTAATTGCCACCGGTTTACAGAAGTCTTTAATTTTTCTACTGCCTTCAGGACCCAGCCTTTAAGAGCTGGCCTGAGGAACACAAATCCTCACGAACAGCTTTCCTTACACAGCAGTGTCGTGGTGTGCCATGTCACCTAAGAGCAAGCCACAGTTCAGGTGCTCGTCCTGGTGCTGGTGATCTGGGGACTGGACAAACGGATTGTTACTGTCAATGTCTGTTGGATCTTCCCCAGTATCTTAATCAAGGAGGCTGGTTCATCTTGGATCCTGATGGCAGTGTGCCAGAGATGGACAAGTGCCTCACCTCTCTGCAGCAAAAGGACGTGTGTGCTTTTGGGTAGTAGACCACCAGAAGGCATAAACCCTGAGAATACAAATCTTTTGATCTCAGAAGAACCTCATTCTGATTTACATTCATGTAACCGGGATCAAAATCCGACTCTGAATGTCTTAGGAGACATTATCCAATTGGAGAAAAGGTCAGGTTTGCACATATACTGTCTATAATAGTATTTCTCTTCTTTAGTTACCGTTGGTCAGACTTGTGTGTGAAATGCAAATGGGCGTGTGGGGGAGTGAGAGAGAATGTCATCTCACAGAGCAAATTTCAGCAGGAACAGAAGATTTCCACAGAAAATATATTCAGAGCAAACTTGTCCATTAGTCATTTACTCCTATTGCTTTTTCACCTCCCTTTCATCTCTTCACTTGTAGCTCCTAAACGTTTTTTCCTTATGTGTGTAATTGTAAAAAGGCTAAACATAGGCTATTGGTAATGCCTTGTTCAGAAGTACAACACTTAATTAGAATTAACCCGTGTCCAAAAGAAGAAACAAAAAATGTGTATCTTCCTGTCTGAGAAACGGACATAACTGCAATAATGAATCCATTGTTATCAGGAGACGCTTAACAAACCTGATGGTTTACCTTGTGAAGGCACACTTTAGTTCTCAAAAATTGCTCTACTAGAAAAGAGGATTTTTATCTTCCTGAAGACCTTTCCAGTTCAAGCTCTTCTTGGGGAAAGAAATTAAGAAATTGGGTGTACAGTCCTAGACACACCAATTAATACTGGTTTTACATTATGTGATATGTTTTATGTTAAAGCTTTACTTAAAGAGCTTGAACTTTCCAGTCTAAGAGAATGGATATTTACATGTCAGAGTAATACTATCTCAAGTACATAAACTAGTCTACTACCAAACTGCCAACTACACTGACACAGCTGTACCGTTCCCTGAAGTCCCATGTCCTGTGATTTCTCTCTGGTGTTGGTGAGGGCTGCTGAGGTGAGTTGGCATCTGGAGTCCTGCAACAGAAAGAATAGGGTTTTCTTTTTGATGTCTTACCATAGGTTTCTTCCTTACTCTAGGTTATACTTCTTATCTTAGGATATACTTGGGGTCCTTTTTATCTGTCTGCAACACAATTATCCACCTTTGCCATTTTTTCACTGTTGTGCAGCTCTGTGTTACATCTAAATCTGCTATATATGGCCATTTTCCTGACTTTGGATACGATTTCTTTGTTTCCTTTGTTACTTCTAAACTAAGATTTTTCCATGTTCATTCTGCATTTCTTTAACTGACCATTTCTTTAACTGGAACGTTGTCCACAGCTGTGGAGTTCCCAGTGCCAGAACTGTGCCCATCTCTTAACCCATGCCTTCACTCCTGTGCTGTACCCTATGACTGCACTTCCCCAGGCCTCTGTCATATTGGGCTGAATTTCTCTGTACCACGTCGTGTTAGACATAGAACCATGGTGGTACCATACAAAACCACACAGAAATAAAATGAATTAGCCATAGACATCTTATCAACTAGGGGAAAAAAAATCCCCAAACCTGTTTCAGGGAGATAAATGAACCTAAAACCAAGTTGCAGTTGGGTCAAGCTAAGTTCAGACAGAGCAAGGCTGGTAAGTCTCGTTCCTGAGGCTCCAAAGCTGTTACTAGCAATGTCAAGATTATATTACAGGGCTAGTTGGTTACATACTGAATTGTGAATATGTCCTGTGGTGACTGACTATGCTATATTAGGACATTTGTTCAAAGATTATTTTCAGTAACAGTTGCTAAAAATGACAACAGCTATTTGAGGATAACTTTTGGTATTTCCAGAGTGATTGTATGGCTTAGTAGTTCAAATCTGTAAAATATCAATTTCCGTCATTGTTGGTGATTACTCATCTGATCACTGTGGACTCCTAAAAGAGGTATGCTCCCAAGAAAAATAATTAATCAAAGCAGTTAAAGGAGTTTATGTGACACACTTGGCAATTTCTTACCCAGTCTGCAGAGCCTGAGGAGCTGCAGGCAGCTGACAATGGAAGGTGATGTGTGCAGGTGCCATGGTGTGCGTCTGAGCTTGTCATCTGGGAATTCTGTGCTCTCCTTCCAACCTTCCCTCGCTGGCAGGTCTCTCCTGAAAAGATATCTGCAGTGAAAAATGGGAGCAATATTTTAGTTACTCTCCTGCTTGGCCCTCTGAAATATTGGTGTTGATTTGAAAGTGTAGTGCTATGCAGACACAGCAACTGATGTGTACTGCCCTTATCAAACCAGTGTTTACAGTCTTAAAGAGGCAAAAGGTCCCTTGGTGGAACATTACTGTCATCCTTAAGGCTCCTTTCAGTTGCTTCTTCTGCCACCCATTGCTCTTGTGCTTTGTGCAAAAGTGAAGAAAACTTACAAATAATCCTTTTGTAAAGCCGGCTCGGAAAGCTTCACAGGGGCATTTCTCTTCTGGCCATTGCTGGTTACGTTTTTTTTTTTCCTAGGACTGCTCTCTCTGTTGGCTGCTGCTGCATGTTGTTGGAAAGGACCCTCCAAACCCAAGCTTTTGTCTACAGAAGTCCGAAGAGAATATTTCAGCAGTTTGTAGGTGTCTCCTAACAGACAGGCAGGTTTTATCTACGCTTTTTGACCCTCTTTCAACCATGTGAGTGCAGTGCCTAAGCAAATCCTTGATGTCCATGTAACATTAGTTGACTTTGAAGAATAGAGCTGACCTGGATTTTGGGACCTGATAGAAGGCAGACACTCTGAAAGAAGTTGGTTACTTTTTTTTTTAAGTAAGTTTTAAAGCTGAATATATATAACAATGAAATCTGGCAGTTTCCTGGATACATATTGAGCATTGTTGTAAGCGAGGACAGGTATTGTGATATGCTCCTTTCTCTGACCTAAGATGTGAAAATGACCATTAAGATATCCTGTCAAAGATTCTTCAACTCCTCCACATTGTGATTGGAGCCTGAAATTGCCACTCTGTGATAATGTGAGAGCTCTGAAGTGGCAAAGACTGTACTAGAGACTGTTCTCAGCAAGCTTCAGCTTCTGGGAGACCCGCTTTCTGCAGCCAGTTCTGTAATAACGGTGTGTCAGGGGAAAAAGTGAGGGCACTGTCACAACATGCTAAACTTGTGGAAATTCTCCCAAGGCATCCCACGTGGCATGGCTAAGCCTTTTTTGGAGCAATATGTCAGTCTTTACCTATAGGTCTCTTACTGTGGTTTCTTCTGCGTTGATTAATAACACAAAATGGCACTTTGAATTTTTCTCTTCCTCTTAGGCTGGGTTGTATTCATGTGATCAGGAAAATGTCTGAGTAATCAGGAAGATTTCCTGTTTTTATTTTGCCTTACTGCAGCCAAAGACTAAACCCATGTATTTGTTCTTCTACTTATTTCCCTCCTACACCAGGTAAGTGAAAACATCCTGGTATTACTCACCTCTTCCATTTCTCTAACAGGAAATATCTCATACACTGGAATGAATATTTCTATACAGCTTTTTGCCAACTCAGTACATCCAGTGACTGATAAATTTGTTTAGAAATAGAAATGACTGGGACTGTAATTTTTCAAAACATTTCAGAGCGCTTTTGGAATATTGTGAAGGGGAGAAATTTTAGAAGATGCTGTTTCATGTGGGGAAACGTTCACCACTGAACTTTAAAATTACGCAAGTGAACTGAAGGAATGTTATTCGTATCCAGTGCCCTTAAGAGGGCGCTTATTCACCACTGCATTTGTTTTGAACATCATCTGTTACGATAATGTGATATTAAAATAATCTTCCCCTGCGCTAGGTTAACACCTGACTGCAATGGATTTGGGCTAGTTATGGTTACTGACAGCAATAGATACAAAGTATACAGCAATATTGCATTAAGAAGGCTTAGCTTTTATAATAGTCTTGTCACTTTATGGCTGTGCCATTTCCACAGAGCGGCAGGTGCAAAGCAGTTCCACACCTCTTAAAAGAAACAGCTTTTCCTTACACAGCTGGATTCTTGTTTGATTTGGGGTTTTCCTTGGCTCTGCCTTTTGCTTTTCTGTGGCAGTCATCAGCTGTAATAAACTTTGATGCTTCTTCCTCTGCAGTTGTTTTCCTTTGAGGAAACTACTGCATAAAGTAGAAGACTAAAGGATAAATAACAGCTCTGGTAAGCAAACCGGGCTATCAAATACCTGTTTTTTTTCCTTCCTAAGACAAGTGCTGAGAAATTATGTTCTATTTTCTTGGAATGGTTCTTTCTGGTAAAAAGTTCTGCCATGAAGCGCTTCTTTGCAATCATCGTGGCAGCTGGATGGACATGCCAATTAATGCTTGTTCTGAAATAAAATAGGATTTGCCAGAAGACCTCCTGTAGTCCAGACTTAGACCTTGGCATTACAGTTTTTCTTGCCACACAAGAACACTGGAGAATGAGAGTGGTAGGTATAAACTTGTCATCACTATAATTGCATTACGTCACATGCCACTAGCAGTGATTTCAAAGTGAATACACGTGTAAGTTTTCTAACACATAAAGAAGTTTATTTATGCATTGTCTTGGAACTAAAGAAGAGCTTTAGTTCCATAGTTTTGGAACTAAAGAAGAGCTGATTTCCACTCCCCCTTGTCCNAAAGAAGAGCTGATTTCCACTCCCCCTTGTCCTACTTGTCCTTTTGGATCTGGCATTTTTATGTGGACTTGAAAGGTTGCTTCACTGGAGACAGCTAAACTGTGTCACCAGAGCTGAGCTCTTCCATGTCAGTTCTGCTTTGTTTTTAAAGCCTTCATTTTCCATCTATGATTAATTCTTTTCCTCTGAGTCTGAAGGAGTCAGAACATCTCAGTGGCCTGTGCACAAACATTGATTGTGTATAGGCCATAGACTGAATAACCAGACTGAATAACCATAACTGCCATAACCTTGCAGATTGGATTCTGTAGCAACATGGGATCTTAGGTGGAAGATATGCAGACTTCATATTGTGAATTTATAAAGGCATCACTGGTTATCATTTCGTGGTCATAGAGTTGTAAGAGTAAAGGCACTTTTTTAGTTCTAGCCAGCAATGAAAGTTAATTTTTTTTTACACTACTCCATAAGTGGAATTCAGCCTGTATATTTATTTCTTTACCACAGTTAATTTATTCCAGTGGTGTATAAGGAGGATTGGGCTTTTTAATAGCTTTCCATATCTTGTTAGCCTTTGCTTAATATTCATCTACACAGAGACCAGTGATATTAAGAACTGCATATCTCTAGGATATGATTTAATTTTTGTATTGCTAGACAGGATATAGCTTCTGATACTGGAATAATTAGATCTTTCTTTGAGATTATGAAACATTGCTTTGCATCTCTATCACCAGGTAAAACTGAATCTCATGAAATAAGCGCTCCCTGAGGTTAATTGAAGAAGACATTTAATTACTTTACCATAGTCTTGTAGGACTGCTGTGCCTTTTTTTAGACCTTGACCAGCTTTGTTTATACTTTGGTAACAAAACAGGTGAGACCAACGCCTTTTTTTTTATTTCAATAAAATTATCTGCTTTAACATATAAAACAAATTATTATATCTATTCTGAAGCGGCAAAGGGAGTCTCTTAGGACATTGCAAGCTTCAGAAGAGGTGGTTCTAAAGGCTTTGGCACAAAGAAACTTCTGCATCCTTCATCCTCGTATTCTGTTGCTAATGCTGAGGAAGTCTTGGATCTTCAGGCATACTGGGCGTCCTTGTCTCAAGCCCTTACAGCAGCCACTGGGTGAAACCAATGCCAGTCACAGGTTTTCTGGATGCACTGAGCTGATACCACTTACTTGACACCCGAGAAATTCCTCCAGTGGCTGAGGAAGGTATTGCTGATGTGCTTAGGAGGTATGTGAACATGGAAGAGCTTGCTTCGTTGGGTGGCAGTGGAGACCTCAGTCGTTATAGTGGTTTTATTTTATTATTTGGCTGTGTTTTAACTGCTCACATTGGGATGTCCTCTGTTGCTTTCACACTGGAGTTTTCTGGAGACGGTTTGAGCCATAGGGATCCTGCTGCTCACAAGTGGAATCCTTTGTGAAAGGAGAATAGCCTGGCTGTGCCGTATGGTCTCATGACCAACATGAGATGGCACAGGCAGAGGTGCTCCTGAAGAGAGCTGCTGTAATTACCACTGGCAAGCATGATCTCCTGTCACAATTCTAACAACTGCTAGATTATCTTCCACCCGTTTTCACTGCTTTTGTTGTTAAAAGGTGAAAATTGACTTAAACCGATGTCTGGAAAAGTCTGGAGTGATACGTGTAGCAGTGTAGGCAAATGTAGCCTTTGAAGACTGTTTATGGCGAAGAGTTCATCAATACAGAACAGAAATACATAACGTAACGATACTAATAATGGAGTCGCTCAGACATCGATTACAGCTTCATTAAGTGAGATTACTCACTGCGATCTCGGCGCTACAAATTAGGTTTTGGTAATTTGACCTGTTCTTTATTTTAATTTAGTGAAGTATAAAAATAAATTACTAGAGCAGAACACTTGATGTTAAAAAAATATTTTTCTTACATCTTGTGGAAAGTTTATTTAGAACAACAAAAACTGTCCTTATGTCTGTTTACTCCGGATAGGCAAGCTCATCTAAAATATTTTTAAAGGTAATGTTTTTGCATTCAAAGCTTCAGGAGTCTCTATTTTCATTTACTTTTGATTCCCTAGTCATAAGAAATCTCTCCCCATCACAGTGCGGGTATTTTTTACAAAGCACATAACCAAAAACGTTTTGATGTGATAAATTTCTTGATAATCTTCCTTCTATGTATGTCAGGGAGTTGCAACCCAGTTCGGTAATCAGTTCAGGAATTATTTCTGAGGAACTCTATGCTTATAGAGATTTGTTTACACAAAAAATCAGAGATGCCAGATCTCTTGTATCAGCAAATGCAAAAGTGAAATTTGCCAGCATTATGTATGTATTACATAATCTATATATAATATAGATTATAGATAATAT
>VZRE01009399.1:0-37400 GCA_013396775.1 Cephalopterus ornatus
ATCCTGGAAAGCAATGCCACAGAAAGGCATCTGGGGGTCCTGGTCCAGGACAAGTTGAATATGAGCCAGCAGTGCCCTGGCAGCCAGGAGAGCCAACCGTGTCCTTGGGGGCATCAGGCAAAGCTTTGCCAGCCGGTCGAGAGAGGGAATTGTCGTGTTCTGCTCTGCATTGGGGCAGCCTCACCTGGAATATTTTGTGCAGTTTTGGAGGCCACAATATAAGAAAGATATTAAGCTATTACAGAGCATCCAAAGGAGGGCAATGAAGATGGTGAAGGGCCTTGAGGAGAAGCCATATGAAGAGTGGCTGANAGCCATATGAAGAGTGGCTGAGGGAACTTGGTCTGTTCAGTCTGGAGAAGAGGAGACTGAGGAGGAGCAGTCTACATTTCCTCATGAGAGGAAGAGAAGTCTTTGTGGTGACCAGTGACAGAAACCAAAGGGAATGGATGGAAGATGTGTCAAGGGAGGTTTAGGTTGGGTATTAGAAAAAGGCTCTTCCTCCAGGGGGTGGTTGGGCACTGGAACAGGCTTTCCTGGGAAGTGGTCACAGAACTAACCCTGCCAGAGTTCAAGAAGCATTTGGTTGATACTCTCATTAACATGGTGTGACTCTTAGGGATGGTTTTGTGCAGAGCTAAGAGTTGGACTTGATGATCCTTGTGGGTCCCTTACAACTCAGCATATTCTGTGATTCTGTGAAGCATCTAATAATATTACCTCTGTGTTGTCTCATTCTACATACCTCTTAACTCAAGATGATGGAAAGGTGCTATCTGATGACAGATTTGGATTCTGGATGAAAGGTTCATTCATTCTTAGAAATAGACTTAGCTATATATAAGACAACGCATAAGATCTCTATTGCTTATAATTACTGATATGTAAATTAATGTGTAGCACTTTCAGATTTCATTTCTTATAAAAATTGCAAAATGTATAAAGACTTATGTAGTGTTCTTGCTTGCTAGGCTGGGGATAACCTTCAATAATGTAAATAATAATTAAAAAAACCCGAACAAAAAACAAATCTTTCTCCCATACTACCATGATGATGAACTTAATTCACAGTATAAAGAGGAAAAGTCTAAAAATCATATGTGATGTACTTTCATTTTGGGTGAATTAAGATGACAGATATCCAGATTCTTAACCTGTGTAATAAGATGAGTGAGTGAAAAGAGCTGTATAGTTTGAGATTTGAAATAATGTTTTTGTGCTGTATTTTCAATGCTGCAATGTTTATTACATCCCCATTTCCATTTATCCATATACTGGAGAGAATAAATTATCTGTGTGACTACAGGATTTAAAACCTTAGGTGAGACCGAAAAGCAATTAAGTTTCAAAATTTCATATAGCATTTAGTGCACATTTTTACAGGTCATACTACCACCAGTAAATACCTGCTCCAAAAGAATCCTTTATTCACATGTGTACTGGTCTTGGTGGATAGAGCTGATTTTCTTCACAGTGGCTAGTATGGGGCTGTGTTTTGGATTTGTGCTGAACATAGTGTTGATAACAGGGATGTTTTACTTACTGCTGAAGAGTGTTTGCAAAGCATCAGAGATTTTTCTGCTTCTCATACTGCCACATTGCCAAGGGGGCTGGGGATGCACAAGAAGTTGGAAGGAGACACGGACTGGACAGCCAAGCCCAATTGACCAAAGGGATATTCCAGATTACGTGACATCATGCTCAGTATATAAACAGGGGGGAAGAAGGAATAAGATGGGACATTTGGAGTGATGGAGTTTGTCTTCCCAAGTAACCACCACGTGTGATGGAGCCCAGCTTTTCTTGAGATGGCTGAACACTTGCCTGCTCATGGGAAGTAGTGAAAGAACTCCTTGTCTTGCTATGTTTGTGTGTGTGGCTTTTGCTTTACCTATTAAACTGTCTTTATCTCGACCCACGAGTTTTCTGGCTTTTACTCTTCTGATTCTCTCCCATATTCTGCTGGTGGGGAAGCCAGTGAGTGGCTGCATGTGCCTTGATGGCTGGCTGGGGTTAAAACATGACAACATGTCACTTACTGTTATTTTATAAATTGTTTCAATAATTATTGCCAGGGTAAATTTACTCATTTGGGCTAAAGGAGAGAATGACTATTTCTCCAGATTATACTTCCACTATCATTTCACACCATGAGAAGTCCTTCCCAGGCCCAAAAAGCAGTGTCCATACAGCTGAGCAGTGCCCCTCTCCACAGTATACCTGACATTACACCTAGACTCTGCTACTAGAAGATTTTTGTGATATGCAGTATGGTACGAGCCAAGTATCTCCTTTTCTGCTTAAAGACAATCAAAATTAAACTGTAGACATGGTGACTGAAGTCCCTGAACTTGTATTACTACAGAAGTGTATTCTTCCATGCTGGTTTTTTACTCACTAGCTTTCAAACAGATTGTATTATTGTGAAGACCTTCCTTTCTTCCCTCAGGTGAATATCGAATATTAGACAGCTCAAGGGAACCTCATCACAGTATTCCAGTGCATAAAGGATGGCTACAAAGAGGACAGTTTCTCACTTTACATGGAACCACATGAAGAAGACAAGGGGTTGCACCAAAAGGTGCACCAGGAGAGGTTTCATCTTGACATAACATTTTTTTACAGTGAGAACATTCACCGGAACAACCTCCCCAGGGACATGGTAGACACATCACCAGAGTCTTTCCCATCAAAGGTGGGACTACATGATCTTTCAAGGTCCTTTCCAACCTGCACTGTTTCATGATTCTATTATAGCTCTTAGATATTACAGCTATGGCCTCACAATCATACAACTGCAAACTCATTTTCCATTAAAATTTTTCTATGAAGGAAGATGTGTTGGGTGGCAGAGAAGTCTTACTGTTCTGCAGTGCAGATGTAAGCCCTGGTGAGCCTGAACTGGTACAAGAACTCATATACTTTCTTCATTTCTTGTAGAGTTTGAGATTGTTAAAAGTGTTTCTTTGTGGAGTTTTGGATTTTCTACTTTTTTTTGCAGTATATAAATGTAATTTTCAGGGAAGTTCTGATCCTAAACTTCTCTTAATGTCATATTGAGTATCCAGGCTGACCATAATCATCACCTATGATAGAGCAATATATCTAAGCCACTTTTAAATTAGCAAGTCATAATACTGTAAGAAAAATAAGCAACATGGAAATCAAACCAAGAAATCAGACCTGCTTGAAATACTCCTACTGTTTCTCTGTTCAACCAGTGCACAAGCTAATTTCTTTAGACCTACTCTATCTGATTTTATACTATAGCCTAGCCACAACATTGAGTGCAGGACAGAAATGCATAAAATAGCACTTGTAGTTATAAAAAAAATTGAACAGCATCTTTTAACAGTTTTACTCTTTAACAGTTAACAACTGTTATCACTAAAAAAGCAACACTTTGTGTACTTAAGAACAGCAACTTGGATAGTATTTCATCATCATCAATTATCATTACAATCATAAAAGAAAATGCAAGACCTGCCTAGTACTTGAATGGAAAGCATCTGAAACTAAGTGCAGATTTTATCTGAACTTAGAATGATACTTTAGTACCATTCCTTACAATATTCAGTCAAGCCTGAAAATCTGTAATGCAAACAATACAAATTATTCATTTCAACTTCACATGTGTAATCAATTTCAGGTCTAATGATTGGTGGGGCCTTGATAGAATGTGTGCAACATGGTCATGAAGCTCATTTTGGATAAAGACATTTTAATCTTTGCCTAAACTCATAAAAAAGAAACAGTACATACTATATCAGAAACTATAAAACATTAGAACAGTGAATTTACTGTTCTTAAAGTACTGTACTTAAGAACAATCTTTCATGGATTCTATATTTCAGAACCTTTAAAATAGCACTGATTAAACAGAGAAACCAAAAAATAGTGAATGTACTGACAAATTAACTTTAAAAGGGACTACATGGTCTACTGAAACAGTGTGTGTGGCTGTTTGTTTATTCTACAGTTAATAAATTCACAAAACAGATCCGTAAATTTAGAAGACTAAGAAAATATATTTTTCTAGAACATTCTAATAAAGCATAATTTCCTCTACCTGATTTTTGAAAGTCAAGCCTCTGCCAGTCTAGAAAGCACAAGAAACACAGACTCAATGCAGAAAGGAAGGTAATACTTAAACAACAATTATGTGCCTTAGCTAGACACACTGTAATATCAGATTTTTCTAAACAATTTTGGAATTGAAGTCATTAGACTAGTCTAATAGTCATGACTAGCATATATTGTTTGTAAATAAACCCAAGGACATTAATTAATCTTTTGAATGCCTTTTACTAAGGCAAGAGAAAACAAGAGGTGCTTTTAAACCTTGTTCAAGAATCTTTAGCAGTTAAAGCAAAATTGATTTTTACAGCATGAATGACAAGGAAACTCAAGCAACGCGCAGTAGAGTCACAGTAAAGGGGAAGCTACTCAGCACAAAAAGAATCATGTGGAGTCAGTTTTGGGCCCATGAAGCTACAGAGAAGAGTGAGAGTCCTAGCTGGAGTGACCACCTGATTGCCCCAGCCTGTTTCTTCTCTCTCACAGTAGGAATGGAAATAAAGACTTTCTGTAACTCTAGCATGAGCAAACTGGAGAGTGCTGCCATGACACAGAATCAGCATTCAATATTTTTATCATCCCAGGTCCCTCCATGGCTTCTCTCAAGGATTGCCTCATGTCTGGATCTTGTACAGATATATAGTATTATAAAAACACAAAACCACCACACTTTTTCACTTGAAATATTTTTAAATTATTATTTTAAAGAAAGTGAAATCTTTTTCCACTCACTCCTTAGTCTCAGATAGGTAGATAGGTAGAATGAGGAATAGATGGGAAATTGAATACAGCTGTGAATTCCAGCCCTGCTCAGAATATGACAATATCCACTTTAAATTGTGTCCTAGCACTCCTTTGCATTCAACATGATGTGTCTTTTTTCTTTCACTTACTACTACCTCTGTAAATTGGCAACAAGAGAACTTCAAGACAGTGTCTATCTCTCACTTTACAGAATTTTTCTTGATACTGTACAATGGATAAATTTTTAAATTTTTACCAAGAGGTGATATTCTGGTTTTGGCTGGGGTGGAGTTAATTTTCTTCACAGTGGCTAGTGTGGGGCTGTGTTTTGGATTTGTGCTGAACACAGGGTTGATAATATAGAGATGTTTTTGTTATTGCTGAGTGGTGCTTACACAGAGCCAAGGCCTTTTCTACTTTACATAGTGCCACACTGGCGAGGAGACTGGGGTTGAATGGCAAGCTGGGAGGAGACACAGCCAGGATAGGTGACCCAAACTGAACAAAGGGATATTCCATACCTTACTCAGTATATAACGGAAGAAAGAGGAAGGGAGGACATTTGGAGTGATGGTGTTTGTCTTCCCGAGTAACCGCTACATGTGATGGGGCTCTGCTCTCCTGGAGATGGCTGAACACCTGCCTGCCAATGGGAAGTAGTGAATTAATTCCTTGTCTTGCTTTCCTTGGTGCATGGCTTTTGCTTTGCTTATTAAACTATGTTTATCTCAATCCACCAGTTTTCTAGCTTTTACCTTTCCAGTTCTCTCCCTGATCCCACTGGTGGGGAAGGGACTGAGTGTCTGGGGTGGTCTGGTGTTTGGCTGCTGCCAAACAGATGGGTTTAAACCACGACAGTCCTTTAAATCAGATGGGGTTAAACCACGACAGTCCTTTTTGGTGACAGACATGTGGCATGAAGGGTTCGAGACAACGATAGATTTGATTGGGATGTACCAGTCTGAATTTTTAGCTGTTAGTGCTGTTTAGCTAGTAATGAGTAGGCTCCTGTGCTTGCCATGGGGCTTTCCTGACTGTATGTAAGAATCTAGTGCTCATTAATGGCCACTTTTTGCTTTTGTGCTTGCTGTAGTGTTGTACTACTGATCACCTCATGCCTGGGAACATTTTGATAACGGCCATGGCGATGTGCCTGGGCTGGCAGCTGGCCACGGTATTGCTGCTGTTTTCTGTGCTGCTGTTTTCTTTGCTGCTGTATTGGACAGGCTGGAATTCCATTATGGACTTGAGTTGGAGGGACTGTGATGTGTGAATGGGTCCACAGTGGAACAGAAAACACCAGCAGCCTATAGAAGTTCATATGCTGGAACACGTGGATGCCTGAAGGAGGATGTGAACCTGTGAGAAGCCTGTGCTGGAGCAGGTTTGCTGGTAGGACTTGTGACCTCACAGGGAACCCATGCTGGAGGAATTCTTACAGAACTGTAGCCCATGGGAAGGACCTACATTGGAGAAGTTTAAAGAAGACTGTCTCCTGTGAGTGGGACCCCATGCTAAATCAAAGGAAGCAAAGATTTACTTGCAGCCCATGGTGAAAACCATGGTGAGGTAGGCTGTCCCCCTGCTGGACATGGGGGACTATGATATGGCCTATACTAATGGTGAACTCACAGAATATTTTTATTAGGAATGCAGGGGGAAAGATAACTATTCCTGTCCTTCATACATTTTGCTGCTGATACTGAATTGAGAAGAGATAGCAGAGACCATCTCAGCAATCTTTGTCATCACACAGCCTTCTTTTTTTTCTCTGCCAATAAATACAGTTACCATGGTGCTGTTCATGGTTCTAACATTTTGATTACATGCAATCATTTGCAAAGGTAAGGACTGTTATGGCGACCACAGTAGCACTTAGATAGTATTTTTCATCTTCAAAGGATGTGATGACAGGCATCAGCTTATTTATTCTTATAGCCCTTTGGTTCTGTTTAGAGAGCTATGGAGAGACAAATTCAGTCCTGACTGTAAACAAGCCCAACCATCTCAGTTTTATCACTAGAGCTTAAGCAGGCTAGTTAATATGTTATTTTCCAATGCCAGAAAGATTATTTTTGCTAATATCAACAGTAAGTTGATTTTACATGGCACATCTGAAAAACAACAGATGATTAAGTCCTGCAAAGCAAGGAAGCCTGGTTATCAATTCAGTAAATCTCATAAGTAGTCTAATTGTTCAAGACTGTGAGTGATCCTACTGACTTCAGTTTAAAATCCTGAGTAGAACTACAGACATTTTACAGGTCTGGAAATGTAAAAAAAAACTCTTTCAGGATGAGGACAACTGTCGATACTCAGCTGAGGATAGAGGCACAGATTGTTCTGACATCTAATTCTAAACTTGTTCTTTCAGATTATGCTCTGTTAGCCACTCAAAGGACAGCTTGCCAGTTCGTTACCTTCCCTTTCTCTTCTCTATTTTACTGTGCACAAAGACAACAGGCATATATTTGAGATGTGCACAGAACCATAGCCATACACTTTATCTTATATGCTACATGCACCAGAAACTATTAAAACCTGATGCTCTTGAAAGGCTGTGGCCATTATATATCTATGAATTCACTCATCACTACAGTGCTTTCTGAGTGTTTGGCTGCTATATACTCACTGGTTCAAGAAGAAACATAGAGGAGTCCTGCCGCTAATCTGCTGGTTTTATATGTGAACTAGAACAAATCATCATCCCAGTGAATCAATATGCAAGTGAATTTTTTCTTAGAAAGCTTCTTACAAACCTTCTTTGAATAGGATGGGAAAATTTTATAAATTACTATACATTGATCCTCAGGCATGGATAAATATAAGTAAACATTTTATCTGCAGGAGCTGGAGGTTCCCCATAAATTTCACAGATCTTAGAAAAGAAATTACTGCATAGCTGTTCTTGTATCCAAAAAAACCTCTCTTCATCAGTAAGCTTCCTTTTTTATCTCCTTTCTCTGATTTCTCCCCATTCTATAGCAACAGTTTCCTTAGGATGTTTAGAATCTTCTGGTTTCACTATGCACCAAGTGGTTTGACAAGTCTGGGTGAAGCTAAAAACAGTGATACCTTTTCATCCACCATCAGCACTTTCTTTTATGCCCATATAAAATAGACCATTCCAAGGAAGACTTATCACTATAAGACTGAAACATGTTTCATCTTAATCACCATAAAAGTGATTGTGTATCTTGTCCCACTTCACACCTTTCCATTCCCCATATCCTCCATTTCATTGCTCCCTGCATTTCTTCCTAGACTTCATCCCTCTTATTGTAAAATTCTTCCTTGAAATTAATGTCATTTCTGACTTATTTCCTTTTCTTCCACAACAAGGTATGATGGCTCAGAGTTTTTCCTTGGCTTGACTCAAGCTTAATATTCTGCCCAATTCCCATGCTTGTCTCTTCCTACTTCTTCATAGCTGTAGGAGTACACATAAGCCAGACTGACAGCTGTGAGTAAGGAATGACAGATCCATTTACCTCTATTAAACCTGAGTTGGGTATACTTGCCTTGGCATTTCTGGAAGGATAATATATTGATGAAGGACTATTTTGTAAAAAAAATGTGCCTGGGGTTCATTTCTTCAGATATTTACCTTTCATTAGAACACCTAACTGAATCCCCTTTACTTGACAGGTTTCAGGTTTTTAGTAGCCCTTCTGCTCACAAACTGGAGTTACGAACTATAGGACACAAGTGCTGAACTCTTCATGTTTCCCATGAAACCAAGTGCACCCCAGACCTCTAACCAAAAGTCTAATCAGATTAAACTAATTAAACTAATTTAATCTGATATTAAATGTGTAAAATGTGAATTGTGTGAAAGCTGAAGCCAGAAAATCAGAAATTGTGCAGATTCAGATTTTACATTCACTCTTCATAGATTATAGAAATCAGATTCTTACAGGATTACAGTACAAGGAAGCTTTATGGAAAAGCTAGAGTACTCACTATGCAAAAGCTAGAGCACCCATTACAGGAAAATAAAGAGCACGATTACTTGAACTCTAATTTGGACACCCCCATGTAAGGAAACACTAGAGGTGACAAATTTGCTAGGGAGAATTCCTTGAATAAATGAATAACGGTTTTTTCTCTGTGTCTGGTACATTTCTGGAACAGACTCAGTTTTTTAAGTTTCAGTGCACTTTTCAGTCTAACACATTGTATATCTAATAAAGAAGTCTTCTATGCCTAAAATAACAACAGTTATTTTAAAATAATCAATGCATCAGACAGATAGAGCAACCACAGCACTTGAAGAAATAGGTTAGTCTAATGTTCTACAGCCCAAGGGAAGGACAGATGATATTTATATTACCTCTGAATATGAAAAAGAACACTAAAGTTTATAGGGTTATTCCATTAACTGGATCCATCACCAGACAGAATGAAAATTGTATTATGTTTCCGGACAAGGTCTTAGGAGAATTTGTAACAGGTCCATTGATGTTATTTTTTATTCTGCTTAAATTAAGTGAAGGCTTTACATTTAAAATATTTTCATTTGGCTATAGATCAGTGTTCCATTGCAAGTTTCAATTCACCCTGTCCTAAGTACTGTGAAAATTTTCTTGCTGTGATTTATGGGAATATTTAATTAACAAATACTATATAAATAAATTGTTTGTCCTGCAAATGCTTGTCTTATTAAAAACAGCTGCAAGTCATGTATGAGTACAACTACTTAATAAGACTTTCCATTGAGAATTTTAATTTCAAGATGCACTAGTTGGGAAGTTATCCTCTGAAAAATATGAAGATGTTCACAGTCTGTGTCCTCTGGCCTCCTCCCATCCAAAAGTAACACAAGGTATGACTCTGACAGTTATGTGACACATGGAGAAGAATTAGGAAGACAGTTGTGATATAGATGTGTTATGATCTGGTTTAGTGTAAGTGTCATTCAATGGGGCTTGGAGATTCATCATTCCAGCCAAAGAAAGCTTGATTGCTCAACTGTCATCTCTAATTAGCAAGAATAAGAAGATACAGTTGGTCCATGAAAATGTTCCAGTCATATTTTCTGGAGACCAAAGTGAAGAGGCAAGTTTGCTTTCTCTCCCAACTATTTTCTCACCTGTGCTATACTGGATGTGTTCTTCTTTAGCTAACTCTTGTGCCACACAATCTCCTGTGAGAGTCTACAATTGCATACAGGCAAGCAGGGTGGGAAGGCTGAAACCAGACCTCTCAGAAGGAGAGAAACAGGCAAGTCTGTGATGAAAAAACTGGGCAGGACACTCTGTGCTGCTTCTAGATGATGAGAGTAGTAACTCTCATTAGTGCTCACTAGTGATAGTCGAAAGCCTCATTCCTCCTCCTTCTCTCAGCAATAACTGTCCTCCATCCTTTCTATTTCAATTCCATCCTCCACTAGGAGCAACACTCCAAAGTGCACACATCAGTTGAAAAGCATGTTTCTTTAGGAGACAGATGGCCAGAGTTCCCAGCATGACCACCACTACTAGAGCAGTTCTATTGCCTCAGCCCACTCACCTGGAAAATTGTGGATGAAAAGAAATTAGAAAAGGCATATGCTAATCCATAAAACCAGGACTAAATAAAAAAATCTTAACACCTGCTAACCAGGTGTAATCTATTTTATCATATGGATTGAACAGTTACAGAAAATCTGTTATTTCTTTAAATAATTCAAAAGATCCTCAATTATAAGAATTGAATGCATGAGTACCATGCACAGACTCACACCTATTATCTAGGAAGAAATGGAATTCCACTCAGAGTATGACATGTAATACCTATGTGCTCTGTGGGGCAGGCAAGGTCATTCTGAAATTACCACAAAGAACTAGCATAGAGGAGGTAGGATATGAAGTATTCATTCTTAGTAGCCTTTTCTTCCCTGTGAGGAGAAAAGACGCATTGTTCACACTGCAACTAAACTTATTAAAATCCTGGTGAAGAGAAGGTAGCTTTGTAATTGGAGTTCGAGTTAACAATTTTTATTTTTTTTTAATGCCTTAAAATGTCTGTTAATGTGTCGTGGTTTAACCCCAGCTGGCAACAAAACAGCATACAGCCCCTTGATCGTTTCCCTTTGGTGGGATGGAGAAGAGAATCAGAAAGGTTAAAGTGAGAGAACTCACTGGTTGAGATAAAAACAATTTAATAAGAAAAGCAAAAGCCACATGCACAAGCAAACCAAAACAAGGAATTAATTCACCATTCCCCATGGCCAGGTCATCTCCAGGGAAAACAGGACTTCCTGAGGTGTAACGGTTACTTGTGAGGACAAACACCATGACTCCAAACATCCTCCACCTTCCTTCTCCTTTCCCCAGCTTCATATGCTGAGCATGATACCATAAGGTCTAGAATGTCCCCTTGGTCAGTGCGGGTCAGCTGCCAGGCTGTGTGCCATTCAAAAATTTCTACTCACTGGCAGGCAGTATGAAAAGCAGAAAAGGTCTTGGCTGTACATAAGCACTGCTCAGAAATAACAAAAACAGCTCTGTATTATCAACACTGTTTTCAGCACAAATTCAAAACACAGACCCATACCAGCAATTGTGAAGAAAATTAACTCTGCCCTAGCCAAAACCAGCACATAATGCTCCATAGTCTGAATGTCAGGTCTCCTGCCATCTGTTTAATATGGGACCTTAGTAGTCCCAACTATCTGAAAAGGTTCAGAAAGAAATATATAATATATATGAGAAATTTATGGATGACCTAAGGTACCTACTGAGAATTTCCTGAAAGAAGGTAGCCTTAAGACAGAGCAATCACCTCTGCCTCCTCTGACCCTTTCTGTACATGTAGCCCAGGAGCACTTGGAGGAATAGCAAAAAAGAGAGGCTATTGTCTCTTGGATAATATTAAATTCAGTCAATTACCATTTGACTTCTGAATAAAATCAATTCAGAAAGTGAAAAAAAGAGCCCAAATTATGATTTTCTTGCTTTCTGATAGTTGGAACAAATACTGCTTTACCATACCTGGTCATTTTGTTTTTAAATTGTTCACCAGTTCATCAGTTTCACTGTCCGTATTAAATACTGACTCTCTTTCCTATTTTTCCTTGGAGCCTATTCCCCAATCTCCCTGTATACCTCCACCACCCCTCAAAATATCAATGTTCCTATCTTCTTAAATTTAGAAAATGCATGATGTCATATCTGTCAATATAATAATCTTTTGCTACTGAAATTGTATTTAATAAAAATGCAGTGTTTTTTTAACTTTTCCTCTATCCCATAATTCAGATATTCAATGGATCAGAAATGAAAATATTTTCCTAGAAAAAACACATTTAAAGATAATAAAAGAGGAGAAAGTACACAGTGAAATACCACAAACAAAGATGATGGATAAACATCAAAATAAGCAAGGGTTTTAGACTGGAAAATACTGTAAATTTCAGCTTAAATTTTATTATATTAATTGTGATTGCTGGGGGAATTAATAAGTTCTAAAGTTATAATATAAGGATGGCCATGCCAAGTCCTTTGGAGCACAGAGCTGAAAGTTGTATTTTGTTATCCTTCTTCACCTTCCGGAACACCTGAAATCAATGCAGCTTTGTACACTGTCAACCGTTTTTCTAAATTAAGGTAAGACATACAAGTCTGGAAAAAAAAGAAGGTAAACACTGTACATCACTCAAGAGAAAGTTTACCTCTGTGGGATTTTTTATTCTGGATGGCAAGAAAATTTCAGAGCTTTCTTGTGTACAGTTATATTTTAACAGATAGACATAGGAATTTAGAAGGCCTAAATATAGGTTTATTTTAGATGTAACAATAACAAAAACAGTGTACCATAGTGTTGTATTTCAATCATTTTATTTTATAGACAAGTTACTAAGAGGTAGTATCTTGTTTAAGATTGCCATCTCACAATACAAAAGTATGTTTGATAGTAGATGAGTAGTAACCTAATCTTCTTTTGTCAAACCACTATCGTCACAGAAGGTGACTGAAATATGTAGGGTTCTACTGTCTTATAATACTTTTATGTAACAATAAAATGAAGAACACAGAATGACACAAGAGATTACTAGAATTACAACGGAAACATCAATAATGACTGGTAGGACATCTGATGTGTTATAAACATTTAAGGTACTTTATGGGCCCTTTCACACGACAGCAATTAAGAACTTGGTCTCATTTACTCCTCTGTGGATAAGGAGTACATTAATTTTTTATAACTTTATCTTAGGTAAAGGCTTGAAACATTCAAAGAATCCTGAAAGTATGAAAAAGCAATTTTTTCCCAGCCTGGCCATATACCATAGCCACCCAATAGGAGCTTACATAAGGGACTATTAATTTAACTGCATTTCAAACACCTGAATTAGCTGGCTAAATTAACAGACTAATCTCCTAATGAAGTTAGAGAGGTATAAAACCTTCAGGATTTATTGGAAAGACTAATTCTGAGTACTTCCCTTTATTTAACCACCAATTTTAGGGATATAAAAATCTAGGCCCAACTGGATTCTTAAACAGATTTTTAAATCTAGGCACTACATATACATATTGCACCTTTGAGCTGTATTAGAATCTCGACTCCCCCAACAGCTCAAATATTGAATTAGTGGTGGTAATTAATTATAATCATAGGTCATCTGGAATTTGAAGCTAACAGAGAAATATAATCACCTTCATTTCAAGATACTCCAAGCCAGTGAGTTAACCCTTACATTAAGAGTGAATAAGTCAATGTCTTCTTTCAGATTAGTACCTTCCTGGCAAGGCTCTTTTGCAAATATTCCGCTTTCTTTTAGGAAATGAGAAGAAATTAATAATAATAATAATAATAATAATAATAATAAATGTTTTATTTCACATTTGGATCTCAGTTGGCTTCATAAATTCCATATTCCTCCACTAAATGATAAATCTAGTTGAAGAGCAGTTATTATAAATAATAGGACATTTGACAGTGGTTTCTATGTTTTGTTTGTGATGCCTGAAGCAGTTCTGCATGTTGTACATCATAATATGTATGGGATCATTAAAACATTCAGTGTGATCAATGGTTAATTAAAGCTTCTCATAGCAACCAGTCATACTAACTTTACGGTGTTGATAAATCCCCAACAGTTTGGTTGTCCCTTCTTTTCTAATTAATCAACCCTGTTCTTTTATGAAAGTTAGCAGGTTCCACTAAACCAGCACCCATATTTTTGTGAGACGCAAATAGAGCTAATACTGTGCTGACAGATCCACTGAGCTTTACTTTGCTGTGGATGTTTACAAATGGTTTCATAAAATCCTTTTAAGAGATTGTTTAGTGCCTGTGTAAACTCATTGTGTGCTGCTTAAATGAAGAAGTGTAACAATACAAATAACATTACGGTCTTATTAATCTCTGGCTAGGAAGTGAATTTGTTTTAAGGATTTTAAGGATTTCAACAGACTATATTTTTTAAAATGTGCTTGAAGCACATTTATGTGCTGAATGTACTGTTTTAGTAATATCTGCTGCTAAGTTATCTCTTCATAAGTTAGCAGCATAAAATTTAACTTTTAAAGACAGGATGTGATATGTGACTCAATACAGCTATTCTTACAATTCACTGCAAGTGTGCATGAACCTAAAGTAGCAATTCCCTACTTTTCATCTATTCCAAATATTGCATGGGAAGATGAAACATGAAGCATGAAAAAGGGCAAACTTTCACTATTTCATTAACTGTTCTTAGTTTTTCATTATGGATTAATTTCAATCTATCAAGAAAGCATTGCATTAACTGCCTCATTTTCATGCTCAACTTCAAATCAAACAAAGAGATTAAATCTAAGTGCATTTACTCCTCTTATAAATTTTATTTTACACAGCTTAGATTTTTCTTTTGAATTCATATATGAACACCTAAGAAAAAGACCCAGAGAGGCTTTTCTTCCCCTCCTGCTGTGTTTTTCTAAACAGTTCTACAGCCACACAGTTGTGAAAAATGTCAATAATACACACCTGCAATTGTTCTATCCTTTATAGGTTAGTTGTGGAATGGAATGATGGTCCGATATAGCTCAATGCTGCATCTGTTTCCATGTGTTCTGTCCTATTCTGGAGTGAACTAAAAAAAAATCCCACTGGTCTCCTTTTTCATTTATTCATTTAATCTTCTTAACACTTTTCAAGCCTGTTGCTAAGAGATAATCAAGAGAATTAAAAACTACATATAGAAACTAAGTAAAAGTCCTTACTTTGGGAAAAAAAAAGCTTCCAGAGTGCCTAGCAATCTTTCCAGCTGGCATGAGATGTAATGTATAGTATACAGCAACCCAGCTCTGTCCTTTACACCAGAGAGAGATTAGTTGCTCCACGTAGACTATAAACTACAATTGGCAACCTTATACAGTAAGAACAGGCAGCCACAATCCACTGAAACTTATTTGGTGCCAAATGCCTCCAACCAGCCTTATGGCCAAGGGACCAAACCATAATTCTTCAGGTAAATACATTCAACTAAATGAGTCCTTTCATATCAGGCAAGGAAGAAGGGGAGCAAATAAGAGCACATGAGACAAAAACTGGAACATACCAGCAGCACAGCAATAGCAGCCCACATCCAACATAATTAGTAGTCATTCTGGAACATGTTAAGAAAGTCAGACCAAGCACTTTGTGTTTGGAATTAATGCCCAAGGATACGTCATGGCAGGGGGCCAGAAGATCAAAACTGGGAGTCAGAAGAGTGGAAAAGCACAGGCTATGTGAATGCTGCTTTCTACCCATGCAGTTAATTAGACTCTAGGAAGTCTTCCTTAGAAAACTTTGTTCAGTCTTGCCTCCCAGAGACCAGTGCATGTACACTTTACTGGCTGAACACTGTCAAATACCATTTAGAAATCACAAAGAAGGACAGCTTTTCCTATCATGAAGACATAGGTAGCAAAATAAATTATGTCACTTCACTAAATGACCAACCTGTAATTGAAAAATATTTAACTTGCCTCCCTCTCCCTATCCGTTCATGTTACAATACAAACCTGCTTCTGAGCAAACCTGTTTCCTGCAAACCTGTTTCTGAGCACCTCTGACCTCGGATTTCAGAAGGTGGCAAGAATGGAATCTGCTTAATTTAGTTACTGTGAACTACCATGCCCCATTTCTTTAAAAGCATAGATCCAGCAGGAGGATGATGGGTGATGCTTTTTGTCTTGGATCAGGAGGAACCTTGGGAGGGAGACTATTCCTTCCTGCAAGAAGCAAGGGTGCCTAGGTGCCAGATAGGTTCTCTGGTGTGCAAGCAAGTAAGGGCCTCATGGGACAGTAAAAGTGCTTCCTTAGGAGAGCATACAGTGAGGCGAAAAAAGGGGATTTTCAAACATGCATGCCTCCAAAATGTGAGATAACCACTTTCAAGGTATCAACAATATTCATTTATACTAATCCAGTCTCAGAACTTGGACTAATATCAAGCCTGGAAGACAAGACAACTCTGCAAAGACAAAAAAGGCAAGAGAAATTTCTAGTCACAAACATTTTTAGCTTTAAGTCATTATCTGAGCTCTGTACTTCTAAAAGTTCATGCTTCTGGTCTCTGCTCTAATAAAACCAGTATTAGAGATTCAAAATGTATTCAGTGTTTAAGGAATGATAAATCCAATAATTGCTCCAGTTCCATCAAACAAACTGAACGATACTTCAAAATATGGCCCAGAGACTCCTGCTTTCAAACTGGCACTGAAAATGGCAGTCTGGAAATCCTGTGAGCAATGCTACCCCCATGAGACACAGAGCTGAGAAAGGCACTGCAATGAGAACCTCATAAAGAGAAGGGCTTTGCAACTGAGACACAGTTGGAGTTGCTTTGTTGGAAGAAAGAGTACTGACTAGTTTAAGATGCCTTTTTTTTTTCTTTTGAAATATATAAGCAATATTCAATGAATAAAAATGTTAAAGGAGGGTTTTTTGGAAAAAAAAAGAAGAAATAATCTGTTAAACACTCATGCAGCCACACAAATGCGTGCACACACAAGCCTCCTTCTGCCAGCTGGCTACCAGGTGTTAATGTCCCACCTGCTAGAAAACATTCTTTCTCTTGTATTCTCTATTTTACTACTAAGCACCATGAAAGACACAAAAAAATATCGAAACTGTAGACTAGGAGGAATCTTCCGGACATAAGAGAGATTTATTCCTGCCTGGAAGCAGCTTTAAAAAAGTTACTTGGTCACGATATTTCATGCTACATGTTTTCTGTTGTACAGTTTCATAAAATGCCTGTCGCAGAGTTCAGCATTGAGCATGACTGATAAAGTAAATAGAAACAGGATCTAAAAAGTAAGTAGAAGTAGGAACAGTTAAGAACTAGGAATGGGTTTATATGTTTGTTTTCCTTAAAAAAAAACGAACTGTGTATTTTGTCCTTAAAATTCTATTAAAAAATTATAAGGATATGTATTTTTCTTCTCTAACATTTCACCTAAAAATGTACATCTACTAGGAGACCCAAAATAAGGGGATTTTTTGGAACTTTACAGAGTCACGGTGATAGCATTTATTTTTGCAAATATCGATGTAAACATCAGGGAATAAAAGATTGGAGGATGATAGTGTAAGGATAGCAGAAGGATTTTTCCAATTACAGTTTCTGCTACATCTTTATCATCAGTGGTACATTAACTATTATGAGTTGTACATTTTGTCCAATAATAGTGTCCAAGAAAGTATTTAAGATTATTGGGATTCTATGGTGCTAATTTAATTTGATATAAAATTAATTTTATTGTGAGTGTTGGAAGACATACTATTAATCTCCTGTTCCTGAAGAACCAGCATCCCTATAAGCAATATTAAGAGCCATAATTTTCCTCCAGCCCAAACACATGTATATTTCTGTGTTTGACTGTATAGTCTCCTATGAATAATACATATGTGGAGTTTTTCTAATATTACTGGAACTGGTTACTGAAAGTCTGACTCTGTGATCATTATCTTGAATGATTGCAAACAAATCGAAGGATAAAACCCAAGGAGAGTTATGGAAGTATAACACCTAAGGAGAGTTATTACATCTTTAGTAGCCAAATAAGAAACAACTAGGAGTTCATCAGTGATGAAGAGATATTAATTAATATTCATCTAAAATGTGTAAAATATTTTTTAAAGTCACAGATATACAGAACCAAAGTAATCATTCTCAAAGTTACTTTATACGATGAGGAAAAACACACATTGAATTAGTCTCTTTAAAAATCCAAATATTAAAACTCCATTGGAATCCCTGTACTTTTAGATTGCAATAAGAAAAACCTGCTAGAAAAGATAAACTATCTCTGGTAGGTAGAAGATCAGAAGTAAGTTTTTAGTCAAACTAAACATATTCCATTCTGCAGAGAGTTCCCTATTCAAATTTGAAGTCAGACAATACAAGGTTCTTTTCTATGACTTTCCTACTACAAAGGTAACAGCTTTATTACCAAGATGATAAACTGTTATTCTCTCTTGAACACTGAATTTTTCACTTGCAGTAATGTATGGAATATTGAATGTTTATTATTGGTCAGCAAAAGTTTGGGCCTAATTTTTTCCATTTTAGCATGAAAAGTCTTTTAAAAAATGAGATCATTAATTCAATGTGAAATAACAAACACAAAAGTCACAGTGTTATTTGTCTACTCACTTTCTTCTAATCATAATTTCTAATTAAGCATTGAAACCTCCAGATAGTATATTCAACTTATGAAAATCATATATATTTTACAATATTTTGTAACACATAGGAATTGTTCCAAGAAAACTGTTCATTTTCATGCAGCGTACACTATTCAACTTATTATACTTAATAAAATGGCTTGCCTACAGTTACTTTGACCTACAGGGTACAAACTCCATTAAAAATGTATATATACCACAGGCTAAACTAGCAAAGACATGAAGTCTAGCTGACTCATGAGCTTTCTGGGAATTTTTGAAGCTAAATACTAGAGAAAGTTAAGAAAGATAAGAAAGTTAAATATAGTCAACACTATATGGCAAAGGCTTGTTATTTTCCATTCTTCCAGAGGAAGTCCGGAATAAATGCCATCTACCAAGCATGCAAACACATGAATGTTGTTAAACCCAGGGAGGAATGACTACAGTAATCAAACTAAATGCATGCCAAGTGTTTTGAACCTAAAATGTACATCAGGGAAAACATGGTCTACTATCCATATTTAGTAAGGAAAATAAAGTAACATGGATGTTGCCTTGGCTGTCTGATATTAACTGACTTTGCTCATACTCTTCCACACAGTTCTGTATGATTTGCAGTGCCTAAGAGGAGACACAGAATCACAATACTTAGAAATAAATGTTATATTTCGGTTCTGACAAGGCTAGGGTACAGACAGAAAAGTTTTGTGCATTAATACCCCAACTATTGTAACTTTTCTTCATGTCACCATTCCAGTACAAGAAATATCACTAAAAACGGTAGTTTCCAACATTCCTTTTTATGGGACTAAGTTCCTGATCATAAAACTAGTCATTATGAAAGGAGCTACTCTGCGTTCTCAAGCAACCAAATCTACCAGCACTGGAAACTCAATTATATCATGCATTAATATTTCATACATTAAATTTCATAAGATATACTTGGATGAACAGTGTAACTATATTAAAATTTGATTTATAATTGAAAACTTATCAATCATTTCAAGAACATTAACACAACCCACATTATATATTTGCTACTCTAGTGTCTCCAGAAATTGCAACTTGTCAGATAGTGTTAGTCATCAGTTCTGTGTAGCAGGCAATGTTTGTGGCAGTGCAGAGAGCATTTAGAATGGATCAGCCAAAACATAATGATTTACTAGATTAATGACATGTGTACTACACTACTTATACTTGTATAAAACTATAAATATATAGAGAAGTATTTAATTTCGAAATTACAGAGATCTCAAATTTCACACAGATCTCTGCTCTACTAATCTGTCCATGATTATGAAGGAGAGAGGCAGGGCAAAAATGTGAAGAAAACATTCAGAGAAAAAGATCAGAAACATTTTATAATAACGTCTGTATTGTCCCTTAGGTCAGAATGGAACTAACTGAAAGGACCATAAGGTGCTTTCCACAGAGTTAAAAAATAGAAAAGTGTGGTGATTTTGAAATACGAACCATTATTTCTCTTATAATTATAAATTTGACAATACTGATATGTTAGGCTGATATATTTATAGATTCCTCATTTGGTATGGTTATGCTGGTAAAGTTCAGATGATAAGGCAGAGCTTATGAACAGATTATCTGTAGTACAGAGAGGAATTGCTTTCCTTCATTGTCAATACTGCTTTAGGAGCTAGTAATTTATAAACAGAGTATGGTATGTTTGATGAAGTAAAACTTCTAGTAAATTTGGAGATGACCTGAAAAGTTACCCATTTGTCAAAAAAGTGACTTACTGGATGAAAGTCAAGGTTCACAACACCTTGTCAATGCAATTTCATACAGATAAATATATTCAACTTTATCAACAACTACTAGACTGGTATTAGGCTGTTAGATCAAGCACTTCTTCACCAAGATGATTCCTAAATAGAAAACACATCTGTAAGATGAAGTTCATTACATTCTGTTTCTCACGGAAGGACCAGGGAGATTAAATATTAACAACTAGCTTAACTAAAACTCTGCTTTTTTCACAATGTAAAACTTGAAGAATTTCGATTAGCATTAAAAAACTCAGGTATTTTTCAAAATGTGTTCATAAACTTATGAATCTAACTTCTTAACCCAGAATTCTGATTATTAGTCCTGTGAAAACTTGAGAGGTGGTGGTTGAACAGTTTTATTCAGCAGTTCCTACATAGCTCCATGCACAGAATGTCTCTTAGCTACTGCTCTGTTGCTCATGTATAATAGTTTCATGTTCTTTGTGACCCAACTAGAAAGCTGTTGCAGCAGCAGTAGAGGACCGCAAGCCTTTCACTCTGTGACGTAAAGGTGCAAGTCTCACGTGCTCATTTATATAAAGGCACTGAAGTCTGCTGAAGAAGATCATTTTCTGGTATTGCAGCTAGGGGTAGAAATAAACCAATCAATGCAGATCCTTGAGTTGCTATACGTGTGACTTAAGTACAGTAGGACAGTAGAAACATGAGAGCACTATCTGGTAGGTACGTCTGTCTGTCTCCTTCAGCAATACGCTTCTCAATATGCTCCTCTTCATATCAACTGTTTATGGCATTTCACATGTGCCATTGTTTTTAAACTAGGACAGTAGTACTATTCCTCCATTATATTACAATAGAGCATGAGACCAAAGTTCAAGATGTCCTGCTTGGATAAAAATGTGCATGTTTTTGTTTGACTTTCAGTGAGTATGGAATATTTCAGTGCCTGTGATGTTTTTAAGAATCACAGGCACATTATCTAGTTCTATCAATAGATATTTATCTGTCCATTCCTCATATTCTGATAGCATTTAAATGCCTTGTAATCTGGAAGGAATTGGTGCTCTCAGTACATTTATTAGGCAAGCAATAAAATTTCCCTTTCACAGAATAGAGAATAACTAAGTATTTCTGGTGGCTTGAAGAACATAAATTTTTAATCTCATACTAAGTTTTATCTCTGATTAAGTAATTATTAAAACAGATGGAAAATTGTAGTTATTTTCATCTAAACCCAACAGAATAACTCAACAATATTTTATGAACATATATAATGTAGGGCAACGTTCTGTGAAAATTCTAAAATGAAAGCCAGGCTTCTGATTGCAACACAAATAAAAAGCAAGCTGGTGTGGCCTGATATAAGTGCTGGGGTTATTTGGTACAAGATTGGTTTAGGATGACAAAGGAAAAAAGAAGAAATAAAAATAAATAAATGAAGAGAAACTCAAAATTCATCTCTTTGGGAACAGGAATAATTAAAAAGAGCATGTCTGAGCCTCACAGAATTTCAGTTTGAACATTGATAGTAAAGATGGCTATGGCTAATGCTTTCATTTGCATTTCTCTTGGTCCAAAGGGGGAAAAAATTCAGACCCTATGTGTAAAGACTGTAAAAGGATGTTAAGCAGAGAACAAATAAGTGAAGGAAAGTCCTTAAATAAGATTATACTACTCACTGATTATATATTCAGTAGAATGGCTTTATAGGAAGGGAGATATGTGGAAAATATTTGGAAAAGCACAGGGGGAAAAAAGCAGGTATTTAGGTTAGTAGTATTCTGTAGGCCAATCAAAATCAAGCCCATCCAGTGGATAGAGACACACATTTCTGAAATCCAAATGCATGCAAATAAGGCAATTTAAAAATGCAAAAAGGTAGATTTTTTAATAATTAAAATTATTTTAATTAATAACTAATGCTTAATTTTTTTTTATTTCTAGACTTTTTGTTAAAGTTAAGGTTTCTGACAGTGAAATTATACAAAATCAATCCCAATATTGTCTTTATATTTGTAAGATTTTTTTCATATTACAAAATATTGATTTTTCCAAGTATGAAAATTTAGTCTAAATTCTGATATCCAGCTGGATTTATTCCATACAGGTATTCATTAGCAAAATATTCTGCAAGTCATGTTGGTTCCTTATGTAGAAATGCCTGTTAACACTATTCCACCCAGAGAAACAGTTTAAAATAAAACAATGCTGTTACTTTTCTTTTTCCCATTAAAAATGCAATGCATTTGGTATTATCTAAATACTTCAAAGGAATGCATCAAGTTATATCCTCCATCCTGAACTTCTTCAAAACATGCTAAAAAGCATAAATTTGGGAAGTCTATTACCTTTTTTCCATTTCTCATTTCATCACTTTTTTTAGGTACTCATAGGATACACAATCCTAAATTTTAAACATTATACATTTTTTTTATATTTCCTGTTTTACACTTTCATTAACAGCTGACAACTAAAAAAAGTAAATCTGGAGAAATTTCTTGAAAGAAATTTCCCCCACTGAGTCACAAACTGCTACAAGTAAAAAAATAATTAATCAAAATCTGAAAATACTTCTACTGATGTTGCAATACTTGAGTCCAGCTTATTTTTGTTGCATTTACCTTACATGTCCAGGCAAAAAAGGTAGTATGAAGCAATTTCAGAAACAAATTGTCACTAATGAAACACTCTGGATACATACAAAGGAACAGACTGGACAATGGTGGATTTTATTATAACCTTTCAGAATGTCTCTGGAGAAGCAATACTCCAAGATGATATTAGGAGGACTTTATTATTTTTAATAATATTCCCTGTATTTTTGCATACTAAGGAGGATTACAACAGTATCACAAAGAAAATTAAAAATACATTGTTCAGTAAAATAATGCTTAGAAAAGATAGTTCTTAAACCAAAACATTGAAAAGAGGTATTTTAAAAAAGTTGATGTATCCAAATTGTTGCATTTTACATTTCTTATGTCATAAATAAGAATGGTATACCTGTTAAACTTTGAAGGAATAAGAGTAGTTGCTTGACAAAGAATTTCCTGAGTAGAAAAATGGTTTGTAAATGAAACTATTTGTCAGTCAAGTTATTTGGTCACTATACACGCAGTGGAGATGATAGTAGTAAGATTGGTGTAATATTTCTTGAAATATGTCGCATTAATCAGTGGCATATCAACTTAGTACTCAAGAATAGATTCCTGCTCTGCAGAGTTAAAATCTGTATTACTTTGGATCTGACAGTTTTTAGTGGGTTTTTGTGGTTTTTTTTTTCATTAAAAGACAATCTTCCTTGTCCTGATCACAACCGACAGTATATCACTGTATTGAATTAGACCTATGTCTTCCTCAACTTGCCTATGAGATACGGCAGCAGGAGAGTTAATATTCACATTCAGCTATATTTGAAAACAGAGGGCCAACAAGAATATTTTGTCCTTTCCTGGACATGCACGTGTCACCATCTGTACATCCAAGTCCTTATGAAGAGAAAGGGAAAGCTATTAATTCCCTGCAAAGGTTGTTCCCATGCTGCATCTCGGGATATAAAAACTTCAAGCCAAGACATACGGTAGGTGGAATGTTCTCTTTGTTGTCTCAAAGTTCACCTGAACCATATGTTTTCTTCTCGGCATGTGATGCAAGGTTTTCTGTGTGGTATAGGACTGTTGTAAATTACTGTGCTGGGGTAGAGTTAATTTTCTTCATAGTAGCTACTATGGGATTATGTCTTGGATTTGTGCTGAAAACAGCATTGATAAAATGGGGATGTTTAGTTATCCCTGATCAGTGCTTGCACAGTACCAAGGCCTTTTCTGCTTCTCACATCACCCTGACAGCTAGGAGGCTGGGGGTGCACAAGGAGCTGGGAGGGGACAGAGTCGGGACTGCTGACCCAAACTGACCAAAGGGATATTACATACCACATGGCATCATGCTCAGCTTACCATGCTGGGGGAAGAAGAAGGAAGGGGGGACCTTTGGAGTGATGGCGTTTATCTTCCTGAGTTACCATTAGGTGTGACGGAGCCCTGCTTTCCTGGGGACAGCTGAACCTCTGCCAGCCCATGAGAAGTAGTGAATGAATTCCTCATTTCGTTATGTTTGTGTGCACAACTTCTGCTTTCCCTATTAAACTGTCTTTATTTCAACCCATGAGTTTTCTCATTTTTACCCTTCCAATTCTCTCCCCTAGCCCTACATGAGGGAGAGTGAGAAAGCAGCTGTGTGGGGCTTAGTTGTTGGATGGGATTAAACCACAGCAGTTGCACAGCAGGGCGCAGATTATGTCCAGTTATTAGCAAGCATATCTCAGAGCTGATTAGGTTCCAGTGGGTACCTGAGAAACCCTGAATAATACACCTTTTACACCTGATGCACTAAAAAAAGAGATCTCATTATATCTGAGTATTGTAATGGGCAACAGAATGTCAAGAACATATTAACTACAGTACCAGTGATGAATATAATGCATAATATAGTGGGTAATTTGAGTTCCAACTGCTTTGCATAATTCTTGTAAGACTAACTATAAAATTACCTGACTGTACTTTTAAAAAATTGCTTTACTTATTCTTTCTCTCTTACAGTTTCTGAAGAATTTTGCAATACTAATTAATTCCTGACTTTTATAGGAAATAGTGGGTTTTTTTTGTTTTGTTTTGTGGGTTTTGTCGTTGTTTTTGTTTGTTTTGTTTGTTTTTGTTTTTGGTTTTTGGTTTTGTTTTGTTTTGCTTTGTTTTGTTTTGTTTTGTTTGGGTTTTTTTTAATATAGTTTTTTGGGGAAAATATTACAGGCTATGACTCGAAGAAAATAAAATGGCAAGCACTGTAATACATCCTCATACGGCAGCATATGAAAGAAAATGGAAATAAAATACTTTCAATACTGTATTCTGGGCACTCTTGTTTAAAGTCAATTGACTTTAAACAATTTCAAACATTAAAATTTAAAAACAAAGTAATATAACTATAAAAAGAACATATTCTTTCCTAAATTATAACTTGGTTCATATTCATTCAAGAAGTTTGAAATGGACTAATCTTGTTTGAACCTTTGCTTTGCCTCCGCTGGAGGGGGCAAAGAAAAAAAAAAGTGAAGCAGCACAATTGGAAGATGTATGCATTGGTGAGATTAGACAGTGATTTTCACTCCAGAGACATGCAAGAGAAATGAGAAGTCCTTTTGAATTATGGAACTCTTGTAGGGAAAATGGAAGCAAAAATAAAATTCAATGTCCAAATATACTCAGTGGTTGGACTACCATCATACTTATTAAATAAATACCATTATAGATAGCATTGAATTAATAAATTGTGGTAAAAATAAGACCCTACTTGATTTCCTATGCACAACTAATCAAGACTAAGAATTTCTTAAGCATGAAATATTTATACCCACTTCTCTTCACATTTTTAATAAATCTTAATAAAACCCACAGAGTTTGGAATAGAAGAAGAATATAGTTAGAACTCCCAGAAAGAGGCTCCTATCTGAGAAATAAGAATACTAGCTGTTCCTGAAGAGAAATTTAATGTGTTTCAATGTTTTTCCAATTCCATATAGTAAGTAATGATTTTTAATACCTTGTCAAATGGGAAGTAAATATTGCCAGAAAATAAAAAAAGGGATCTGTGGTCATGTCAGTCCTTAGAATGGTACATCCTTTTATGTTGCAAACATTGACTTGAGTGCACTGCAAGCATTATAGTTGTCATACTCAATATACAAATTGAACTCTATCAGTCATAATGAACTTATTATGCCTCTCTTTACACAAATGTGAGAGTTCTCTGAGTATATCATAAAATTCTGTATTCAACTATCTTGACAGTGGATTTTTATTTCAATGATTTCTTATGAAGGAATGATTTTGTTCATTTTACAAATCTGTCTTGGTCTACACACTATTGACTGCAGTCAGCTGAGCTGCTAAGCATCGATAGTGAAGTCTGTGCAACTGAAACATTCCTCCTTAAGAAGTTATAGGAGTAGAAAACCCAGACTCTACATATCTTCATTACAGGAATCTGATTTACAACCTGGCAAATCAAGTCTAGTTGTGGTGATTGTGAGCAAATAAGAGCAGGCAAGTTCTGTCATATAACATTTGTAATATTTACTAGATGTTGAATGCTAACACAGATTTTTGCTTGGTGAGATGAGTTAGTAATTTGAAAGGGATCACTTTTCAAATTGCCTTTTTATCCTTAGCTTTCTTATTTTAAAATGGTTGCCTTTCATATTTCAGTTAAAGACAATTTTTCATAGCTTAATGCAGCCCTCCAGTATCTATTTTGCAGCAGTGCATTATGTAATGCAAACTTTATTATATATTCAAGAGGGAAAGGTAAGATACCCATTTATTTTTCTAAGACATTACTTCAAATTTGACGTACTGATCAGATTCAGTCTGCCAAGTTCAATATTAACTAGTTTACTGTAGTAGAGAAGCATAAAAGAATATTTGTTATCTCAGTGCAAAATAATCTTTCTTTTTTGTGCTTAATTTTTATCTAGTCTTGATCAAGATAACTGAAGCAATCTTATTTGATGCTGGGAGATAAATTGCCTAGGAGTTGGCTTCTTCCTAATATACCAATAAAGAGGGAAGTACTGGATTCTGGACTTTTCTTCCTCCTCCTTTCATCCTCCACCCACTCTATATTTTATTTGCAGTGATGTGGCAGATAACAACACTGTTTATATTATTTTATGAGTCAAACTCCAAAAAAGATTTCTATTTCTCATTTCTTTATTTTTTAAAATAATCCCATTTTCTTACCACAATTTTCTTTATTTTTCTGATCTTACCCTCCATTGTGTTTTCCTTTAGTAGGACCATGCTTTTCATACTGCTGCTAATGTTGTTATTGCAGTTCAATGTATTTCATGAAGAGCCATTCACATTTATTTCTTAATTATTTTACAATTACAGCCTCTTTAATCGGTATACTGTCATATGTCTTTCAAACTTCTTTCTCCACAAGTTTGAAATTTCTAGCATGCTTTGTTTCTTTATTTTGGAGTATGAGTTCCATCAGTACAGAACTCTTCTGTATCACAATGCTGCATTTAGATTTGATAGCATATAGTGAGTTGTAGGAACTTAAATGTGCTTTTCTTCTTTAATATGTTTTCATGCCTGTTTTTTATTCTCCAGAATTTATTTTACTCCCCACAGTTCACATAAATCTAGAATTTATCTATTTTCAACTCAACTTTGAACGGTCTTTTGTCTGAACATCTTAACTCCTTGTGCTCAGTTTTTTGCCTTTTTAAATTGCTACATTGTTATGTATACAATGTGTTAATGGAGTTACCTGATTTTGGAGACTTAACTTCCCCTACCCACTAAAGCTCGGATATTCATTGTGTTCAAATTTGATGAATACTTTCCATACTTTCAATCCACGGAGTATGATGAACACAGAGAAAAGAGCTTTCTATTGGCACTGAGAGCAATGACATTTACTGTTGAAGACACAAACGCTTGAGCAGAAGAAGGGGATATAGCAGTCCTGTATTTTGTTTTTACGTGCAAAAGTTTCTTTCCTGAATTATAGGAAGTTTGTCCCCAAATTCTACTAGTTTTTTCCCATGGGTGACTCTGTAAGATGAATACAGCGTTTTGGGCCATGAACTTGAGTATTTTGTTTTCAGCTTTAGCAGGATAGCAAATGCTTCAAAAAGAATCCAAAATAGAGCAAAAATGTAGGGTAGTATTCCTTCTCACCTTTCAACAGTCAGTGGCACAAATATTAACATATTTGAAGGTTGCATCCAAATTATTGCATTTAATGGACATCATGGGAACCATTCTCCACAAAATTGCCTTTTCCCTGCGAAATCATTGGATGCTTTTGGTTTAATCATTTGCCTGATAATTTCACTAAAGGGGTTTTACTTTGTTTTTTTGTTTTGTTTTGTTTTTTTTTTTGTTAGAAGAAAATTATCAAATAATCAGTTTATTTTTCATTTGGCTTAAATAACAGATAAAGCATAAAAACAAGCTTTTAATATGACCTGGACAGAAGCATGGTAAAACCAGTTAGAACATAAACAATCCACACTCACATAGAACACAATCAGAATTACTTTTTTCAAAGATCATAAGTTGATAAATACATTCATATTCTCAACAGTTTGACCAAAGTCAGCATGTCTGCTGTGCAAAATGTTATTATCAGTGGCCATATTGAATTCTTTATCAATTATTGGATACATAAATAAAACTGTAAACTAAAATCTTGATAAACTTACTACTATTTGTGAGAAAAAACATTTTGGTTAAGCAATCTACTTTCTTTGTATCAAACTCTTCTGAACAGAGTTTTACAAGGTATCTATTTTAGGCTCATCAGTCTCTTTTTTTACCTTATTGGCTGAGAGAAAGTAACTACTGGCATGATACCACATCAATATCTTAAGTATAGATCCATAGTATGCAAATAAGGAAAGAGTTAACAGCTATTTCTATTTATGATGAAAAGTGCCAAGAAATCGAAGGAATCTAAAAAAGCATAAAGGCAAAAAAAATAATTCGTGATCAAGAAAACAAACCTACTCAATGATAAATGATGAAAGTGGTATTGAGGAGAATGGAGAAGGGACATCACTAACCCAGAATAATTTTAAAATAAGTTCTACCTAACTACACTGACAGTATAGCACATAGGAAGAAGCAGATCCCACTTAAAGTAATATTAATGCTTTCTATAAAATAATTTCTTTTTCCTCCATACCAAATTCCCCCCATGCCAACACAAAAGCTTCTTAAAGTTTGGCTCAGAAAGTCAACACAGGACTTGTCCTTTCAGCACTGAAAGGATGTTTTTTGAACTCTCGAGTTCAAATCTTGTATGCTATCAGGTTTCTAGTCACTGAGCAACCAATCTGTCATCTTTACTCCGGTTTTGAAAAGTTTTATAACCTTCCCATCTTTAACTATGTTTTTCTATCCTTTCACTATGCTTCTATGCTGGGAAATAAACCAGGAGCTGCAGAAAACCCCTACACAACCCTCCAGCTTAAAACACTTAGAACTTGTATATTAAGTACTTTATGCCCAGTACAGCTGCTGGCAGAGAAATTGGCTCCGATCTTACCTCCCACGTCTCCTGTAGCTCGACTGCTTCCGCTGGGTAGTTGTTTATTTCTCTTTTCCTTTCATATCCCTGACCTTTTTCCTAATGTGTTGAGCTGCGTTTGGAGTCACAGCGATGAATGAGATGTGATCATGAGAATCATAGTGAGGGTGCAGCATGCAGGGTTGTTTCTCGGGCAGCATAGTAGCAGACGGAGGAGGGGGGAAGTGGAAATCTGACAGGTTTAGCTTGCTGACAGCCCATGTTTATAGGCTCTGTAAAGAATACAGATGAGACAGAGGAAAGGCAGAGACAACAATGACATAATAAATCTTAGCTCCAGTGTTTTCAGTCAAAAAAAGTGAAGAAATAAAATCAAGTTTGGGTTGCCATTAATGGTTAAGCTGTCACAGAACTGAACGTCTTTACTATCTGCTTCTTTAGATGAGATGAATAAATATACTACACTCTACTCTACAGTGTTTCTGCTATGTGCACATAAAATTGCAGCCCTCTCTCCCCCTTGACCACAAAATACCTTAGGTAATAAATGAGTTAGGCATTCTAGTACCAATACAAAGGGTGATAGATCTGCATAGATTTAAAAATAATTAATAAATAAATAAATAAATAAGTGAAGTGACAGAATAAAGACCAGCCTCCATTCTGAAAGCAGCAGTCAGTTACTCAGCTACTTCCAACACTGTGTTGTTTGACTTCAGTGGCGCCATGCCAGTTTATATCAGGTGAGGTTCTCTCCTCTTGTTTTCATTTGGGAAAAATTCCAAGTAAATTTTAAGTAAATTCCAAACCACTAAATAAAGGCTGAGAGATTTTACCTAATATCAAATTTTAAAATGCTTAGAATTTTTTTCCAGTGTCCCAGATACAGTAAAAGTTGCTTTCACTCTTTTGAATATATCCAGCATAAACATGACTTATGATGCAGCTGGATCTTGAATAGGCTACATCTTGCAGACAGATTTTTTCAGAGCTGCTGTCATTTCTCAAATTACACTTATTCCTACAAGACCTACAACTTTTCACAATTCCCTCTTATGAAAAAATAAGAACAAGAATCACTGCAAAATATATTCAGTATATTTAACCAATTATCACCAAGCAACAAAAGACAGTCAAAGTAAAAGCAGACTTCCTCCTAATTACTGGCAAAGACAATGCAGAGTTTCTTGTAAAAAGCTGCAAAGCCTGTATCCATTTTCAGTCATTTGAGTCCAGTTCTAGGAATGGAATACATAATATACATTTTGCTGCCCTTGGCAGATTACCTTATTGTTGAATGTAATAAAGAGAAGGCCATTATACCCAACTGAACTAAAAGAAGAGATCAAAGAGCACATCAAGCACCATAATTTAGACAGAAGAACTGCACTGAAACACAGGTGTGTTTTCCCCACTGTCTTCCAATAGCAACATCTACTTTCAGGCCAGATTTCATGCTTTTAATAGCTTATTTGTTAACTGTTTCAGGCTCCAAAATTATGTATGCCATCCTAGAGGTCTAATCCACACCAGGTCAGTTCACCCATCCATCAGCATGCAAAAATGTAAAGAGGGCAATCTCAGTTTTACAGTATGTGAAAAGCAGAAACGTAAGGGACAAATAGCTTTGTTTCTTATAACTGTCCTTTAGATCAAGGCACCCCTGTTGAGTCAGCAACATGTGCCAAATTTATACAAATTAGGTTAACAGAAGGAACAAGTTTTCACAAAAATCAGACTTCTTTAAGGCATGTAAAAAAAGAATAATCACTAACAGCTTTTGAGAGAGAGAATGATTCTCTTCCTAAATTTGGGGGGGAAGGGGGAAATGGACAGGGGAGGGAGAGGGGGAGGAAAGACTTTAATCTGAAATAATTTTTATTTGAAATAATTATATAGCTCTCTTAATAGTCAAGTAGCAAGGTATTGTTTTTATAACGTATTAGCAGTTGGTTAACTTACAGAATTAAGAAAGTTTAAGTAGTTTGTCCAATATCTCATAGAGAGACAAGCATTGAAACTCTGACTTTCTATCTCTTGATCTAATTGATCCTGCATTAGGCACACCTCCTACGTTATAACTGCTTGTACTTTGTAATTGCCTGAACCACCAATTACTGTATTAAATGGTATATACTTATCAGATCCATTATATTTATGCATAATAATGTTATTTCTTCTAGTCTCTCTAGATAAACAATGAATGCACAGTGAAAAAGAAATTATCCACAAGAAATTATATTTCTTGTTATTGCTTCCTTTGGCACACTTTAAAAATGTTATCAGCTCTTGTCCCATAAGAATGAAGAGGATATGAAAAATAAAATAGTGAAAAAAATATTATGTAAGTAGAAATAATAATACAAATGCATGAATTAAAAAAAAATGCCAACAATCACCCAAGATTAATCAGCGTGCATATCTGGCACTCTCGAGAGAACCAACCTTGTATGTAGTCTTTCAAAACTACTCTCAATTAATAAAAATTTTTCATGGTAGTTACAGTTCAATTTTTCATGTACATCAACAGCTGAAAATTGACAAACTACGGCCTAAGCTTTTACTGTCCGTACTGATCCTTATAAACAGATTAGAATAAGGAAGACTGATTCTGCAATTAGTTTAGGTAAAGGGGAAAGAAGGCAGCAAAGTTTTTGCTATTGTTCCTCTGTGGTTATAGTTCTAGCTCTTCTGATCTGTTAGCTCATGACTATTAGCAGCCTTTCATGCCCATGCCTAACCTTGCCCTGCTCTCCATTAGTCTCATACTTCTACATCTCAAAACAAAAAAGGTAACCTTTTCTTCCAACTAGTAATTATTTTTGAGAGCTATATGCATCTTTCTAGCATTTTGAGAGTATAAAAACAAACCTAACCTCTACAGTCAAAAATCCTCATGTTTTGTTCTTTGCTTTTCAAAAATTTATCTCTGGGAGTGTAGCTGAACATTAAGAAAAAAATTGTGATAGGAACTTTCAGTGTCTACCCACCCAAAGTCAAGCTGTCATCTCAGCTAAGGATGCTGGCATTCAATGTTATATTCAGCTAAAGATAGAATGAGTGAGACTGCTGCCTAACAGACACATCAGTGGAATTGTTTCATCCCAGACCTGGGGACTACTTTTATTCTTATGCTGAAAATAAGATTTTGACTCTTTCCAGACTACTGCCAAAACAAACCTTTCTTAGTGACTTCTTGATTTTTTTAATCCATTATAGGTGTTTGCAACTGTTTCTACATTTGTAAGTAGGATGCTAAATCCTAATACTGTAAGTATTATTTATAAAATCAGGGACTAGGGAGGGAACTGTTTGAGGTTTAGAGTACCTGGTCATTCCACTTAAAAATGGAGAAGGTCAAAGAAGCCTACTTGAGTAAGTTAGCTAAACTAATGTGTTATTTTCTTAACAGGGAGTAAGATCTAACACAAGCTAACTTCAAGAAACTCCCCAGACTGTGCAAGCCTCTCTCTGCTATGACAACTGCTTCAGAGATCGAATTGGACTCTTCCCAGTCCTCACTATCTAATTAAATCCTAAAAATTATCCTTTCTCCTGATACCATGCTGTAGGTACTCATTGAGTGTCAAAGATAAAATGCAAGATCAGTGCTAACACCAAGCTCAGGTCGGTATCAGTGGAAGTTATGTCTATGTCATGGATGACATCATTCCTGTAGTAAGAAGAATCAAAGCAACTTCTCCAGCTCCTATGGATACACAGGAGATTTCTGATTTGTAGCAGGGAATCAGGCTGTAGGTGCAAATAAAAGAACTCTAAGGGGAACTTTGCCAGCCAACCCAAGGTCTTCCACTTTTCACTGCTAAACAGCATGGAATAAATCTGGCTCCAAGAGGGGATATAATTATCTAATCAAAGAGGTTTTGTACTAGGGATTTTTTTTATTTTTTTTTTTTTAGAACATCGCTTTAACTCTGTGTTCAAACAAATCAAATGCACAGCTTTTCTGCCTGTATTATGAAGCAGCTGGAGTTTACTATAGAAACAGCACAATTGTTATCAGATCATGCATGCTTCTGTAGAATTATCTGCTTTCCAAACAGGAAGTCAAAATGGGTATCTCAGTAAACTGAATGGCATCTAAACAATTCAGTGAGATCTCAAGACAGAGATAAAACCATCAAGCACAAATCACACCCTTTTTTTCACAACATTCTAATCTTTGGCAACACTGAAGAGCTAACATAACCAGTTTTTCTATGAAAAATCTTCTACAAGTGTCATGGAAGGGAACAGCCTGACCCTTAAAAGAATTCTGAGGGAGGAATAGCACAGAAGAAGAGCTCAGGCTGTGTACCAGAACTGCAAATGAATAAAGACATCCTCAAAAGATGTTCAGAATTAGGTGGTTAAGCAAAACATTGTGCTGTAAGGATCTCCTCATCCTACTGTGAGGGCATGTCAGAGGAAGAGCAGGAAGTGCATATAATGTGCATTGACCACCTGAGGCCTTTTCACAGTCCAGTGACAGAAGAGACCTCATTGCTCTTCTTTTTGAATGCCATATGATGCATGAGTCACCAAGAGAATAAGATTTAATTTTGGAGTAAGAAATGCTAGGAGTTATCATCACACATAAAATTTCAGCAAATTTTATTTGCATGAGACTGTAGTTCCTTTTGCGTTTAGTGATTTTTTTTTTCCTTTTTAATTCCCTAAGAGTAAAGCAAAATATGTTTGGATTAGTTTTAGTTTGGAAGAAAAGAAATCATAGCCTTTCAGCTTCATTTACATAGAGTAGATTAAATTCTCTCTTGGTTTTTTTTCTATATATCTTAACATTTTGACTTATGGAATACAGGTATATAGAAAGCTATAAGAAATCTACCGGCTTCTGAAAGGTCAGGGAAAAAGGAGCCTTTTGGTGAGCTTTTGTCCAGACTGCTAAGACCTAATTGGACATTCCTCTTAATGCGATATTTGATATTGTTATCACCAAAAAGAAAAGCTGGGGTATGAAATTTATTTAAAGCTTTATTTGTTACACACATTGCCAGCTTTCACATATGAAACAGAATCTGAACTCAAGTCTTGGCATGAAAAATAGTGCTGGAACTCATTAAATCAGCTTGAATAATATAGCAGGATAACATCCCTGTTGGAAAAACTGAATTTAGTGTCATCATCTTTCTCAAAATAAAGTGTTAATGATTCCTCTTATGAACTTCTAGCATATGAAATGAACTTAGACAATCTGTTTTCTCGAGAACTGAAGGAATTATTTCAAATATATTAAAAGGAATAAAGCTTAGACAGCAACCTTAATATTTTTCCCACTCTATCATTTGGTCAGTGACTTTTACATGTTTCCAAGAGTCTTAAGAAAGTACAATAGTATTTGTCTATATACATAGGGCAATCATCAGAGTAAAGTCTCAGTAAGTCACACTTCACTGCAAAAATTTGCCTGATTAAGGAACTAATGATTTTTCCCATTATGAATAAAAATACACCTCCATGCTAATAATGGAAATTATTTTATATCTAAAAATGTGTACAATTACATATATACATATATATATTTAAATATAGATGTAATACCTGTATATTAAAAGCACATGTACATATATTGTGTGTATATATATGTGTGTGTGTATATATGTATACATATAACTGTATGTATATATATGTATGTATATATACATATAAATATACACATACATACATACATATACACATAAATACAGGTAGAAAACAGAATAGAATACCTATAAGGTAATATATTACCAATACATGCAATAGAAAATCATAGCTAAGTTAGAAAAAACCATGCTTAAGCTCATTACGAAGATAGACCTGTGTTATTTTGGCAAATTTCTTGCAAAAGCTTAAAACACACTATGTAATAGCACAAACTGTAGATGTGAAATAATTTTGTAGCACAGCTAGCCTCCATGCCATTTTACAGTCTAGAGCAAGAAGTGAGTACAAAGGCAAAGATCAATTTATCAGAAACTTCTCTCCATTGGAGTTTAGGTTCCATATAGTATATAGAGATAATATTTATTACTACAAGGCTTTTTCTTCCTGAAACCGAGTAATTTTAAAATACACATGTTTATATCACTGGGTCTCACTCTGTTTTTGAACTTATTTTATTTACCTACCTAAAATGGATGGTCTTTAGGATTGGGCCAGATTAGGTAGCTTAAAAAGAAAGAATTGGAAACAGATCTTTAAAAAATATATTTATTTATATACTCAAACTTTTTCACTTTATTTATACACCATACGGACAATCTGGAAAATCAGCAAAATCCTTTAGCTGTAATAAACCAGTCTTTTTGCATCATGTATTTCTTCTTCTCTTCGGTATATTTTGTGTATAAAAATGTGAAAACCACAGTGTACAGCAATTTCATAAGAGGGAACACCATATTAATAATTATGCTTTCTGACCTTCCAGTTGTGAACCAGCTCCACATCACAGAGATTATACTCACACCCAAGCCCCTTGCTGAACAGTGAGGAATGCTGAAACTGCCTGTCCTGGTCCCTTCTCCACTGGTAGGTAAATGTCAAATACACTTTAATTATGACTTATTGTATCATGAAGTTCACTATTTAACTACTCCAGTCCTGTGTGAATTTTAGTACACAATGTTTAAGTCAGCACACACGATACTCAGTTGCTGTAAAAAAAAAATACCAAAGCCCACTAAAATTCAAAAGTACATTAATATACAGGAAAAGAAGAATATAAAGGGCTTTTTATCATACCTGAAATGCATACAAACTGCAGAGAAGTAGCAAACTTATTACAGCTTGCTATTCAATCTTATATTTATTTATATATTTCTTTTTTAATAGATATACATTTATATATTTATATATATGTTTATATATATGTATTTATATATGCTGTAGTGTTTGGCTTCATGAATGATAAATGTCATGAATGTAAACATTAACTCACTAAGCAGCATAAGTAACTAGTAAAGCACACAGAAAGAGCTAAAGCAGTTTTGTTATGTGAAGAAATGTTTTTATGCAACTAGGAAAATTTCATGCACTGTGGGAATAATTAAATGTCTAAATTACAGTTTTGTTTTATGCTGGGTACTTGCCATTGTAAACATTCCTTGCTTATCAGTTAAAGAGTTTTCTGTGTAAATGGCTGATCTTCATGAATGTGTCAACCTCTGAATATCTGAAAAGGAAGACAAGACTGCACTGTTCTTCAGAAAGTAACTATAAAAAGCCATAATACAATGAATATTTCTTATCTATTCCTATTTGCATCTGTTTTTTCTAAAAATTTCTATGCCTATAATATAATCTCTTCTATAAGGATACAAAGCAAATTTGAAATTATTTATCCATACTTCCATTATCTGGTTCTTTCATGCCAAAGTGTTCTGACAGTCTAGATGAAAGAAATGACAATCTTTAGCCCCCTCACTTATTGCCCACATGCCTATTATTGACTTTGAGGTGTCTCATGGGAGGAACAAGTTCTAGAAACCTCCAGAAAAAGCCTTATAGATTACTCCAGTCTAAACGGGAAATGTTACATAAAATGCATTTTCCAGTCATAAGTGATGGCATACAAGGAAATCATTGAGATTTCACACGCACAAAAAAGTCAGTAATTAATTTGTTCTGTATGATTTTTTTCATCTTTCACTGATGTTAGTAAAGGAAGCACAGCATTTTTGACTGATTCCTCTGAAACAGAAAACAAAATGTCTTTTTTGCTCATATTTTTGTTTGCCGGGAAGTATGTATCTACTACAATGTTTCTTATTTGGTCACAGAGCACAGAGCAGCTTTTATCCTCATTTTTTCTTGAAGTTAAGAAAAAGGAAGGAGTGTCTAAATGTCTTGAAGTCAAAATGAGACAAAACCCAGGAATTTAAAAAATGGAATTTTTGGAGGATTTGAGTGCATGTAAACAAGAAAGTTTTCAAGACAAAGAACCAGAAATTATATTTCTTGGTTCAAGAACTAAAGAACATAGCTACAAGTTGCCATGATTCTTTCACAAACTCTTGAATTAGAGCTATGAGGCATGAGTAGAAAATGGAAAAATTGCTCATGCTGCCAGACTAATTGTGGCAATTGACAGGAAGCTGAACA